>PKMM01048745.1:1737987-1783000 GCA_002933915.1 Eutrema heterophyllum | reverse complement strand
TTTCGTCGGAATTTCCCGACCAATTTCCGACGGATTTTGTTTCCTCGGTATTTCGTCGGAAATTGGTCTGGAAATTCCGACGAAAATATATTGGTCGGAATTCCCGTCGGGAATCGGGCTGTTTTCTTGTAGTGCTTCATTCCCACACGCCTTGAAGCTCATCTGCTTGCAAGGATTATCCTTCACGTTTTCCAGCCTTAGAGTGGCGATCTAGGGAGAATCATGTCAAGTGGTATCAGAGCAACGCTGTTCTTAAACTTATCCAACTCTGTCGAATTTTGCAGTCTTGTTTTCTCTGAATTCTTGTTCTTATGAGTCGAGTTTTCGGTCAGTTTCTGTGTCAGGAGACCTTAGTTGATTGTTTCCAGTAGCTTGTTCCATTAAAAATCAAAAAAAAAAAAGCAGTAGCTAGAGGTTGAAGGAGACTCTCGCGGGGCTCTAGGGTTCATAGGGAGACTAGAAACTTTCATTTTCTGGTTGCTTAGGTCAGTCGAAATTTTCTTGTGAGGTTGGATAGCTGGTTCGTTTGTAGGGCTAGAACGTGATCATTGAGCATAGAAATCACCCTTACAACCTATTATACTCGCCTTTCAAGCAACCGAATTCAACTAGAAACTGTTTCCTTGCTTTGAGAGTTGTGCGTGCGTGTTCTGCTTGAATTGTTTTGCTTTCTGCTTAGCCTTATCAAAGGGACTAGTCACTGGTTTGTTCCTTGTTTACTCTTGCAGGAAAGATGTCCAACAAGGAGGAAGCAGCCTCTGCCATGCGCAACAAGAAACTCATGATGGATGCGATGATGGCTAGAATGCAACAGATGCTGAACACTGCCTTAGATGACAAGTTTGAGGCCTTTCGCCAAGGCAGCAATCTGAGCAAGAAGGTAACCACCCAAGGAGAGCTCGTAGGGGCAGAAACCATCAGAGACAACATGCTAACGAAGACGCAGCAAGCTATTACAGTGAGGAGAGTGAATCAACGCAAGGCAGCCAACGAAGGCATAGACGTGCAAGAGACGGTGGAGACAACTTTGGAGGTCTCAAACTCAGAATACCCCCTTTTGTAGGCAAGAACGATCCTGATGCCTACCTGGAGTGGGAGAAGAATATTGAACTGGTCTTCAACTGCCAACATTACAGCGAAGCCAATAAGGTGAAGATAGTAGCAACTTAATTCAGTGATTACGCACTGAGCTGGTGGGATCAATTAGTCACTACCCGGAGGCGTAATGGAGATGAACCTGTGAGCACATGGAACGAGATGAAGAGGCTGATGAGGAAGAGATTTGTACCAAGCCATCATCACCATGAGCTCCATAGTAAGCTCAGAAAGCTCGCGCAAGAAAGTCGTAGTGTAGAAGATTATTACCAAGAGATGGAGACACTTCTGATTCGTGCTGACATATCAGAAGATAGAGAAGCTACTATGTCACGCTTCTTAGGAGGATTAAACAGAGATATTCAAGACAGATTGGAGATGCAACATTATGAGGAGTTAGAGGAGATGCTGCATAAGGCTATTTTGATCGAGCAGCAGCTCAAGTGAAAGGGTTCTTCTAGACCCAGCTATGGAGGTGGATCTTCTGTTACTAGGCCGAGTTACCAAAGAGACGATAAGTCTAATACGTTCCAGCATGAAAGCAAGCAAGTTGTGATGCCCAGGCCGGAAATGAGGCCATATTTGATCAACGAAGGCGACAAGGGCAAAGGCAAGACAGAGCTGCAACGTCCAGATTGCGTGATGTTAAGTGTTTTAAGTGCCAAGGGCGAGGACACTATGCCAACGAATGCATCAACAAGAGAGTTATGGTACTGCTGGAAAATGGAGATATGGAGTTTGAGGATGAAGTAGAGGTGGATTCTGATCCTTTATCCGAAAATGAAGAGTAACCTGCCCAAGGACAGCTTTTAGTAACAAGGCGATCCTTAAGTGTGAAAGCCAGAGCTGATGAACAAGAGCAGAGAGAAAACTTATTCCATACAAGATGTCTGGTCCACGGAAGGGTTTGTAGCCTTATAATCGATGGTGGTAGCTGCCGAGTGAGATGCAATTTCTTTTGCAGGATTATGAAGATGTCTTCCCAGAAGACAATCCTAAGGAGTTGCCACCAGTTCGAGGCATTGAGCACCAGATTGACTTCGTGCCTGGTGCTTCTCTTCCAAACCGTCCAGCCTATCGGACGAACCCAGTAGAGACTAAGGAGTTACAACGACAAGTCGATGAGCTCATGGAGAAGGGGCACATCAGAGAGAGCATGAGCCCATGTGATGTACCAGTTCTGCTCGTGCCTAAGAAGGATGGGAGTTGGCGCATGTGCGTCGACTGCAGAGCGATAAACAATATTACGGTGAAGTATCGACACCCTATTCCTAGGCTAGATGACATGTTAGACGAACTCCATGGCTCTAGGATATTTTCAAAAATAGATTTAAAAAGTGGATATCATCAGATTAGGATGAAAGAAGGAGATGAATGGAAAACTGCATTTAAAACGAAGCATGGCTTATATGAATGGTTAGTGATGCCATTTGGGCTAACAAATGCACCTAGTACGTTCATGAGATTAATGAATCACGTCTTGAGAGCATTCATAGGTCACTTTGTTGTTGTATACTTATGACATTCTTATATAGAGCAAGAACCTAGAAGATCATATTAGTCATGTGCAATCTGTTTTGAACGTGCTTAGAGAGGAGAAGCTTTATGCCAACCTTAAGAAATGCACTTTTTGTACGGATAACCTTGTCTTTTTAGGTTTTGTTGTAAGTGCAAATGGGATTAAGGTCGACGAGGAGAAGGTTAAAGCCATTAGAGACTAGCCTAGCCCAAGGACAGTAGGTGATGTGCGGAGCTTCCACGGCCTAGCTGGGTTCTATAGGCGGTTTGTTCGAGACTTCAGCACTCTTGCTGCACCTCTCACTGAGGTGATCAAGAAGGAAGTTGGCATTAGATGGGGAGCAGCACAAAAAGAGGCCTTCCAGGCCTTGAAAGAGAAGCTTACTCACGCCCCTCTCTTAGCTCTTCCTGATTTTCTTAAGACTTTTGAAATTGAGTGCAATGCTTCTGGTGTAGAAATTGGAGCTGTCTTAATGCAGGATAAGAAGCCCGTCGCCTTCTTTAGTGAGAAGCTTGGAGGAGCCACCTTGAATTATCCCACTTATGACAAGGAGCTGTATGCATTAGTGAGAGCTTTGCAAACATGACAGCACTATCTGTGGCTTAAGGAGTTTGTTATTCACACTGACCACGAGTCCCTCAAGCATCTAAAAGGTCAGCATAAGCTCAACAAGAGACATGCCAGGTGGGTGGAGTTTATTGAAACCTTCCCATACGTCATCAAGTATAAGAAAGATGATCCAGATTTGAGGTCAAATCCTTTTCAAGAAGAGGGGGATGATGTGATCATAGGCGACATTAGACGTGAACCTGAAGCTGAGCTAGACGATGAGGAGCATGAACCGGAGCAGTTTGTAGCTGATGACCCATTGACCATCCCAACTGGTCCAATGACGCGTTCTATGACCAAGAAGCTCAAGGTACAAACTGCCCAAGAAATGAGAAAACAAGCAACAAATGCTTCTCTTGGTCACTCGGGTGAATGAGAATTTGAAAGAATCCCGAATAACCATCAAGAAAGCAATAGAAAGGGTGATTAGTGATATACTCATATTTTACATGTTCTAACATGCATTTATGTTAGTGTTTTTGGTCCCATGCATGTATTTCCCATAGATTTCTTAGTGTTTTGGTCTAAATTAGAGTGTAGGGTATTTGCATTAGGTTCTAGTTAATTTTGCATCACTTGGAGTGTTTTCTAGGTGTTTAGACAATTTCGTTGTATTTGGAGAAATGGACAAAAGTAGAACGCAAAGTCCATCTGAGACGCCAGAAAGATGTGGCTGGACGAAGGCCTTCCGATCTGATTTAGCTTCGGAGGTGTTCATGAAAGTTAATGAGGGATGAGTTATCTTTCTACTGGAGTTTGAATCAAGCCATTTGGACGTGTGATTTGGAAGATATGACAGATTCACTGGAGGTATGTCCGCCTGGCCGAGACAGTTTCGACCAACACCGCTCCGTCCATCCGGTGTGACCGTCCGGTGCAGGGACAGAACATTTTGGTGCTAAGCACCGGACCAGGCTCTCATTTCACACTGAGTGGACCATTCGGTGCGCGTCATCTCGTCCGAAGGAAGTGTTCTACACCGACCCGTCCATCCGGTGTAAGCATCCGGTGCTACCTCGCCTCTCCTTTGAAGAAGCTTTCCACACCGAACCACCACACCGAACCACCACACCGGACCGTCCATCCGGTGTTGGCATCGCGACCCAAGATCTTACCAGGTCAAGACCCGGTTTGTCCCGGGTTGACCCGGTTCGCTCCCTTTTTTACTATTTAAGCACAAAAACCTAATTTTCTATTATCTCTTTTCTTATGCTAAAAAAACCTTCCCTTAAGTGTTCTAAATAATTTGTAAGAGAGATCTGGATTTTTATTTATGCAATCTAAGTTTTAGTTTCTTAATCTCTTCTAATCTTTCATCTTTCTATTCTCTAATCATGATTAACAATACCTCTTTCATGATATTTGGAGTGCTCTTCATGATTAGTGAGTAGTTTTTTTTAGAGCTCATGGATGAGGTAGATTAGGGGAATTTAGTGATTGATCTATGATGTCTAAGGCTTAGTTTACATCTTTCCTCTCCTATTTAGTGTTCATAATGCTAGATTAGGCTTGAGAGAGTTAATCTAGATCAGAGGAAATTTCATACACACAATGTGTTCGATTAAATTCTCCAAATAGCTAAATAAGAGATTTTACTTGCTTGACCTATGAGAGTAGTTGTATAAGGAGTATTAGGGCTATTGGAACTTATGATTAATGCTTGTTGATTAACTTTTCACAAATGAGAATTTGTTCTTGATTAGTTAATTAGCAAGGTGATTAAGGCCATGAGAGTGGATTAATCTTGTTTAAGTGTTCTAGGCTAAGGGAAATTGCTTGATTGTGTGAAATGACATTATAGGTTGATCATTGAAGTCCCCAAAGTCAATAACCTCATCCAAGAGCTTGCCTTTATTAATTTTTTAATCTCGTTTAGCATTACTTATTACTTGCTTGTTTAAATTTGAATCACTAGGTTCTTAGAAAACCAAAACCACACTTGTTTGCTTTGATTAAAAAGTTTCTTGCATTCTTGTTGCATTGAACAAACCCCAATTGGATTGACACCTAAAATATTGCAATGACATTAGCATATTTAGGATTGATTCTTAGGAAAAAATATACTTATCAATTAGCAAGTCTTTCAAGCATTTGATCAATGAAGGGAAGAGGAAAATGATCTTTCCTAGTGGTGGAGTTAAGTTTTCGATAATCAATGCACATCCTATAACCGGTGATAGTCCTAGTTGGTATTAACTCGTCTTTGTCGTTCTTTATCACCGTGATTCCACCCTTTTTAGGCACCACATGGACCGGGGATACCCATGTACTATCGGAGATAGGATAGATATATAACCCATACATCTAGGAGCTTTAGAATCTCTTTCTTGACCACCTCCTTCAAATTAGGATTCAACATACGCTAGTGTTCAATGGAAGTCATTGATTCGCTCTCTAGATGGATCCTATGTGTGCAAAGAGATGGGGAAATACCCTTAATGTCACCTAGAGAGTATCCAATTGCCTTTCTAAATTTTCTTATCGCTTTCAAAAGGGTGGCGATTTCATCTTCACTAAGCTCATTATTAACTATCACCGGGTAAGACTCGTTGGGACCTAAGAAAGCGTACCTTAGCCCTTTAGGAAGCGGTTTGAGGTCCACCTTAGGCACCTTGAGCTCACTCTAATCGTCATCCATGCTAGACTCACCATTGCTAGCATCTACCACGTCCTTCACTTGATCCACTTGCAAAGCAAAGCTCTCTTGTAGCAAACCCAACGTAGAGCCGTCTTCACACTTCATCCCTTGAAGACCCAAATCAATGAACGAAGTCTCCTTAACCATTGGCTTGTGTGAGTCCAAAATCAACTTGTTGCCTTCACTTGCCTTACTCAAATACCCGTGCTCCCCGTGGTCCTTAGTCAAAGCAACCTGCAAACCATCTTCAAGATTCAACTCTTCAAGGAGTTCATCCGCCAATTCATCCATGATCTCGATGTAGAAGCATTGATCGTCTATAGTGGGCTTCTTCATGACGTCATTGATGTTGAATTTAAGCACCTCATCTTTACCCAAGTGCAAGTCAATTTTGCCCTTCCTCACATCGATGATCGCTCATGCGGTTGCCAAGAAGGGTCTTCCAAAGATCAAAGGGTCTTTTGGCTCTTTGTCCATCTCCAAGACCACGAAATCCGTTGGAACAATGAAATCTCCAACCGCGATTGGTAAGTCTTCAAGTAGCCCAATTGGTACTCTCACGCTTCTATCCGCAAGGATCGAGGAGATTCTACAAGCCTTGTACTTTGTGAATCCCAATCTTTTAGCAACGGAGAACGGCATTAGACTCACACTAGCACCCAAATCATAAAGACAATTGTCGAATGCTAGAGGTCCCAAAGCACATGGGAGAGTGAAACTACCCGGATCTCCTAGCTTCTTTGGTAACACCTTCTTTTGGATGATGGCACTACATTCATGAGTTAGTACCACCATTGACTCCTTCTCCTTGGCTCTTTCACGGCGTCCTTGAGGAATTTGACGTATTGAGGCACAAGCAAGAATGCATCCACTAAAGGCATGGTAAGCTCAACCTTCGCCATTTGTCTACCAAACACCACCTTGTACTTTTCCAACAATTGCTTCTTGAAGCGTCCGGGAAACGGAAGCTGTGGCACATAAGGTGGTGGTGGGACAAACAAAGTCTCTCTCTTCTTGGGCTTCTCTTGAGCAACAACCTTGGTCTTGATCTATTCAACCCGTGTACCCTTGTCTTTGTCTTCCAAAACCGTATCTTCAACCCACTTCGTCTTGAGTCTCAAGTTCCACCCCCCCCCCCCCACGTTGGTTCTCAATGTCCTCGTTGAGATTAGAAGGGGATTCTCTAATGGGTAGGACCGTGCCACTCCGTAGTGTGATGGCATTCACATATTCCTTGGGGTTGGTCCCGGTAGTTGACCTTGTGACCGTGAAGAAGAGGCGGTTCCCTTGCCTTCTAGTTCCTTAACCTTGGAGCTCAATGTCTCAAGCTTGGAGTTAAGATCATTGTAAGAACAATCTACCCGTGTATTGATCTCCGCTTGTCCCTTGAGAAGTTGTTGAAACATGGTGTTCAAGTCAAGCTCTTGCGGTTTAGACGTAGTTGCTTGACTTTGAGGCGCAAAGCCTTGTTGAAAACCGGGTGGAGCAATGAAAGGTGCTTTGGCTTGAAACCCACCTTGGTTCCCTTGAAAAGTATTCTTGGGAACATAGCCTTGGTTGTTGGAAGCTTGACCTTGTTGTTGGGAAGTGAAGGTCCGTTGTTGACCACCTTGGTTGCCTTGGTGTTAATGAGAAACTCCCTAAGATTGATACTCTAAAGTTTGGGCAGAACAGGATATGCCTTGCAAGCGTGAGCTTCAAGGGGTGTGGGAGTGAGGGTCGCACAAAGGGGATGGAGAATCCTTTCATATACCGTGTTGATCTTCTTTGGATATGACACACCAAAGGAGAGCAACGATTCTAGATATTACACAACAGAAGTTGGAAAAGAGAACCACTCTCTTACGCCAAAAGAAGGAGAAGAAAAGTTCTTTGATAAAAAAATGATAGTCTGTCTACATAAAAGACAACACTAGGGTTTATAGAGAGAAAGCGACAAAGAAAAATAACAAAGGAAAAGATGGGCCAGCAACAACACATGGGCCTTAAGTAATTTGTCTTGTCGAAAATAAGACTTGGGCCAAGAAGAAATCGCAAATAAGACAGTCTTGGAATGGGCTTCAAGTTTGGTGAGTGAGCTAAGGGGAGGTGATCTAGTTTTGCCTCGTTAAAAACCTATCTCCGCAAAACCCATTGGGACAAAAACGGAGACATGGAAAAAGAGCACAAAACTAGACCACAAGCTCACTGACCTTTTTGAACTTGGATCGTCACTAATGTAGCTTCATTTCCCATTTGGCTCAAGTAATCTGGTTGCTCCTGAATTTGGCTAAGTATGCCGGCAACAGCTTCTTTGAGCTTCTTTGTCTTGGATCGTGTCATTGGACCAGTAGGAATGGTCAAGGACTCCTCGGCTACAAGCTCACCCTCTGGTTCAAGCTCTTCAGCTTCTAGCTCATCCTCTAGTTCAAGCTCTAAGTTGTCCATGATCATATCATCCCCCTCCTCTTGAAAAGGATTTGACCTCAAATCTGGATCATCTGCAAGAGAAGGAGCTAAGTCAGAAACATTGAAGTTGTTACTAATATTGTACTTACCTTCAAGATCAAGCTTGTAGGCGTTGTCACTGATCCTCCTTGTGACTTTGAATGGACCATCGATTCTGGGCATTAGTTTGGACTTCCTTTGTTCTGGAAATCGTTCCATCCTCAAGTGCACCCAAACGAGGTCTCCTTCCCAAAGATCACCTTTCGTCTGCCCTTGTTGGCGTGCTTAGCATATTGCTTTGTCTTCTCTTCGATGTTTGCTCTAGCTTTCTCGTGAATCTGCTTGACAAGTTAAGCTTTCTGTTTCCCATCTAGGCTTAATCTTTCACTCATAGGTAAAGGAGTTAGATCCAACGGGGATAAATGATTAAAACCATACACAATCTGAAATGGAGAAAACTTAGAAGCAGAATGCACAGCATGATTGTATGCAAATTCAATATGAGGCAGACATTCTTCCCAAGTCCTAAGATTCTTTTTAATCAAACAACGCAGAAGTGTTCCTAGAGTCCTATTAACAACTTCTGTATGTCCATCAGTCTGCGGGTGACAAGTAGTAGAAAACAGCAGCTTAGTTCCTAGTTTAGACCATAACGTTTTCCAGAAGTAACTAAGAAACTTAGTATCACGATCAGACACTATGGTCCTAGGCATGCCATGCAGACGCACAATCTCCTTAAAGAACATGCTAGCTACATGAGATGCATCATCAGTTTTATGGCAAGCAATGAAATGAGACATCTTAGAAAATCGATCTACTACAACAAAAATTGAATCCTTGCCTGTTCTTGTTCTAGGCAGTCCTAAAACAAAGTCCATCGAGATATCAGTCCAAGGATGAGAAGGGATAGGGAGAGGAGTATACAAACCGTGCGGCTGAACTTTAGACTTTGCTTGCTTACAAGTAGCACATCTGTTGTTACAGATTCTCTCCACGTCTCTCTTCATATGTGGCCAATGGAAGTGATCTTGCATCACTTTCAGTGTCTTAGCAATCCCGAAATTCCCCATCAAGCCTCCTCCATGAGCTTCCCTGACAAGTAAATCTCGAACAGAACAGTTAGGGACACAAAGACGATTATCATAAAAGAGAAATCCTTCATTTCGATAGTAATGTCCAGTAGCAAATTTCTCACACGATTTGAACACTTCTTGAAAATCAGAATTAGAATTATATAAGTGTTTAAGTTGTTCAAACCCTAGCAGTTTATAGTCTAGAGTAGAGAGGAGTGCGTACCTTCGAGATAGTGCATCATCAACTATATTATCCTTACCTTTCTTATATTTGATGACATACGGGAATGTCTCAATGAACTCAACCCACCTGGCGTGTCTCTTATTAAGCTTTTGTTGACCTTTCAGATGCTTGAGGGATTCGTGGTCAGTATGAATGACGAACTCCTTGGGCCATAAGTAGTGCTGCCACGTTTGTAGAGCTCTCACCAAAGCATACAGCTCCTTATCGTATGTGGGGTAGTTGAGAGTGGCTCCTCCAAGCTTCTCACTGAAGAACGCAATATGCTTCTTATCCTGCATTAGAACTGCTCCAATACCTACACCAGAAGCATCACACTCAATTTCGAAAGTCTTAAGAAAATCTGGTAAAGACAAGAGAGGGGCGTGAGTAAGTTTGTCTTTCAAGGCCTGGAATGCCTCTTCTTGCGCTGCTTCCCATCTAAATCCAATATCTTTTTTGATCACTTCAGTAAGCAGAGCAGTAAGAGTGCTGAAGTCTCTCACAAAACGCCTATAAAATCTAGCAAGGCCATGGAAGCTTCGCACTTCTCCTACTGACTTCGGACTAGGCCAGTCTCTTATGGCTTTCACTTTCTCTTCACTACCTTGATTCCATCTGCACTTACAACAAAACCTAAAAAGACCACATTATCTGTGCAATATGTGCATTTCTTTAAATTAGCAAACAGTTTTTCCTTCCTTAGCACATTCAAGACAGATTGCAAATGATCGATATGCTCCTTTAAATTTTTGCTGTAAATCAGAATATCATCAAAGTATACTACCACAAAAATACCTATGAATGCTCTCAAAACATGATTCATTAATCTCATGAATGTACTAGGTGCGTTTGTTAGCCCAAATGGCATTACTAACCATTCATATAATATGTGTTTTGTTTTAAACGCAGTTTTCCATTCATCACCTTCTTTCATCCTAATATGTTGATAACCACTCTTTAAATCGATTTGAGAGAATATACTAGAGCCATGCAGTTCATCTAACATATCTTCAAGTCTAGAAATAGGGTGTCGATACTTCATTGTGATATCATTGATGGCTCTGCAATCGACGCACATGCGCCAGCTTCCATCCTTCTTAGGTACGAGTAGGACTGGAACAGCGCATGGGCTCATACTTTCGCGGATGTGTCCTTTCTCCATGAGCTCACTGACTTGTCGCTGCAGCTCCTTAGTCTCTACAGGATTGATTATGTATGTTGGACGGTTTGGGAGTGAAGCGCCAGGCATGAAGTTAATCTGATGTTCGATGCCTCTAATTGGTGGGAGCTCCTTAGGATTGTCTTCCGGAAACACATCCTCATATTCCTGCAATAGAAATTTCATCTCACTCGGCAGCACCGGTGCAAGGTTAGACAAGGTGGAAAGAGCTTCTTTAAAGACAAACAGAAGTAAAGGTTGTTTAGAGATTAGAGCTTTCTTTACCTCACCTACCTTTGCAAAGAAGTTGGATTGTTTCTTAGTAGAAGTTTCTGTCTCTTTGAGCTTGAGACTCATCTGGTCTTGATGAACTTCCTTTGGAGTTCGGGGAACCAGAACGGTTTTTCTTCATTTGAATACAAAGGTGTGGCAATTAGTGAAGCCGTCATGCATTACTCTACGATCTGACTGCCATGGTCGTCCAAGCAGAATGTGTCCAGCACCCATGGGAAGCACGTCACACATGACCTCATCCTCATACTGCCCAATAGAGATGGGAACTATCACTTGATTGCTCACCTTCATCTCACCATCTTTGTTTAGCCCCTGGAGTTTGTATGGCTTAGGATGCCTCCTCATATTCAATCCTAGCTTCTTAACCATCGTTTCACTGGCTACGTTAGTGCAGCTTCCACCGTCAATGATTAGGCTACAGATCTTGCCCTGGACTAGACATCTTGTATGGAATAAGTTTTCCCTCTGTTCATGCTCTTCTTCTTTAATTTGCAAGCTTAAGGATCTTCTGGTTACTAACAGTTCACCACGAGTAGGGAGCTCTTCATGCTCAGATAATGATTCATGCTCTAGCTCTTCTTCTTCTGATTCCACATCGCCATTATCCAGCATGATCATCACTTTCTTTTTAATACACTCGTTGGCGTAGTGACCTCTGCCTTGACATTTAAAGCATTTGACATCACGAGACCTCGTAGTAGCTTCTGCCTTGCCCTTGTAATCTGGATTTGCTGCGTATGGCTTAGCTTCTGGTTTTAGTGTCATGATCTGCTTCCCTTCACGCTGAAAGACATTAGACCTCTCGTCTCTTTGATAATGGGGTTTTACAGCAGCTGATCCACTCCCGTAGCTAGGTTTAGTGTGTACTGTTCCAGCTCCATAGCTCGGTTTAGAGCTGCTTCTTCTCTTGAGCTGTTGTTTGACTAGTATAGCTTTGTGAAGCATCTCTTCTAAATCCACGTAGTGTTGTATCTCCAATCTCTCCTGGATATCTCGGTTTAGACCTCCTAGAAACCTTGACATAGTGGCTTCTCTATCTTCTGAAATGTCAGCACGAATCATGAGCGTTTCCAGCTCCTGATAATAATCTTCTACATTGCAGCTGCCTTGAGCAAGTTTTCTGAGTTTGTTGTGCAGCTCACGGTGGTCATGGCTGGGAACAAATCTTTTCCTCATGATCCTCTTCATCTCAGTCCAACTCTCCACTGGATATTCTCCATTGCGTCTCCGAGAGGTAACAAGCTGATCCCACCAGCTTAAGGCATAGTCGTAGAACTCAGTAGCTGCTACTCTCACACGGTTGATCTCAGTATAATATTGACAGTTAAAGACGAGCTCTATTTTCTTCTCCCACTCTAGATATGCATCAGGATCATTTTTTCCATGGAGTGGAGGGATTCTAAGCTTGAGACCTCCAAAGTTGTCTCGCTGAGCTTTGCCTTCTCTAGCACGTCTATTACGCCTTTGACTGTTGTCAGGTGATTCACTGTCTTGGCTGTAATAACTTTCAGTCTCATCATCTCTGTGTTGTCTTTGTTAATCTGCCTCTCCTCTAGGGGCTCTATGTCGAGCTCTCCTCTGCTGGCTATCACTCTGAACGTGCAGAGGAGCTCTCCTCTGTTGATGTTCTTGACGGAAAACTTCCAGTTTAGTATCCATCATCTTTTCCATACGAGGAAACACAACTTCTATCCATAGTTTGTTGATGTTTTCTCCTTGTTCTTCACTCATCTTCGACTTGAGAAAAAAAAGAACAAACACCAGTAACTAGTTCTTTGCAAAAATCGATCCAAAACAAATTTTAGACATGAACAGATTGTTTAAAACAACAAGTTGCTAAAACAGACACTGCTACTCTTGGAATCGATTTTAGGAAGTAAACAACAAACAGATTGCTTCGACTCACTTGACTCAATTTTTGAAATAACAACACACAAATCTAACACCTTAGACTCGTTCTAATCACACAGAACTGAAGAGACAAAATCAAAAACAAATCGCAACACAAACTGAGCCCTAAAATTTTTTTTTTTTGATTTTGGATGAAACAGAAGCGACAACAACTCTAAATCAACTAACTAGATGCGAAAAAACACATAAACAAAGTTAACTAGACTCGACTTCACCCTAGTAAGATGAACATACACGAAACTCACTAAAACAACAATAGGACTTGTGCGACAGCAACAACAGAAGATGAACATACTTAAAACACAAAGGAAAATATAAGAACAATTGTGCAAATAGAGAGGAACGAGATTACCCAGAGTATAAAGCTTGCTCTTATACCAATTAATGAGAAACTCCCTAAGATTGATACTCTAAAGTCTGGGCAGAACAGGATAGGCCTTGCAAGCGTGAGCTTCAAGGGGTGTGGGAGTGAGGGGTCGCACAAAGGGGATGGAGAATCTTTTCATATAGCGTGTTGATCTTCTCTGGATATGACACACCAAAGGAGAGCAACGATTCTAGATATTACACACCATAAGTTGGAGAAGAGAATCACTCTCTTACGCCAAAAGAAGGAGAAGAAAAGTTCTTTGATAAAAAAAATGATAGTCTGTCTACATAAAAGACAACACTAGGGTTTATAGAGAGAAAGCGACAAAGAAAAATAACAAAGGAAAAGATGGGCCAGCAACAACACATGGGCCTTAAGTAATTTGTCTTGTCGAAAATAAGACTTGGGCCAAGAAGAAATCGCAAATAAGACAGTCTTGGAATGGGCTTCAAGTTTGGTGAGTGAGCTAAGGGGAGGTGATCTAGTTTTGCCTCGTTAAAAACCTATCTCCGCAAAACCCATTGGGACAAAAACGGAGACATGGAAAAAGAGCACAAAACTAGACCACAAGCTCACTGACCTTTTTGAACTTGGATCGTCACTAATGTAGCTTCATTTCCCATTTGGCTCAAGTAATCTGGTTGCTCCTGAATTTGGCTAAGTATGCCGGCAACAGCTTCTTTGAGCTTCTTTGTCTTGGATCGTGTCATTGGACCAGTAGGAATGGTCAAGGACTCCTCGGCTACAAGCTCACCCTCTGGTTCAAGCTCTTCAGCTTCTAGCTCATCCTCTGGTTCAAGCTCTAAGTTGTCCATGATCATATCAGGTGTTGTTGAGGGTACACTTAATCTTGTGGATATTCCACATTTGGGTTCTGGTAAGAGATGTTAGGCTGGTTACGGTAGTTGTTGTTGAATCCACCCCGTTGGTAGCCGTGGTTACCCACATAATTTATCTCCTCTTGTGTGCTCAAGTCCACAACTTCATCTTGATAACTTTGGTTGTCCTCATAGTCCCCAACGAAATGAACTTGCTTTTGAGAAGAGCTTAGAAGCTTGTCTATCTTGTCATTGAGGCTCTTGATTTCCTTGGTTCTCTTTTACTCTTCCAAATCACTAGTCATTCGGGTTACTCTATCATAATCGTCTCCGTAGGTCCCGTCGCTTTGAGCTAGATTCTCAACTAGTTCCATGGCTTCATCCACATCTTTGGCCAAGAAGTTCTCATTGGAGGCCGTGTCTAGAAGCATCCTTATCTTGAGCAAAGCGCCACGGTAGAGAGTGCTAAGGAGAGAAGCATTAGAGAAACCGTGATGAGGGCATTGAGAAGTGTAGCTTCGAAACCTTTCCCAAGCTTCGTTGAAGGACTCTTTTGATCGTTGGGTGAAGCTAGAGATTTTGTTCCTTAGCTTGGCGGTTTGGGCCGGTGAGAAAAACTTAACAAGGAAATCTCGCTTGCAATCGTCCCAAGACGTGATGGAACCTTGAGGTAGATTCTTCTTCCATTGATGTGCCTTATCTCCTAGGGAGAATGGGAAGAGTCTTAGCTTGAAACCGTCTTCCGAGACACCGTTCATCTTGGTTAGCCCGCATATCCTATCAAATTGATCAATATGATCCAACGGGTCCTCTATAGATAGGCCGTGGAATTTGTTGCCTTGAACCATATTAATCAACCCCGCCTTCACTTCGAAGTTGTTGTTTTCCACCGGAGGGGCTTGGATCCCTTGACGGTTTTGATGAGCGTTGGCGGCATCACCCGCGCCAACCATGTTTTGAGTCCTTGGGGGATGGTTAGGGGCTCTCAGTTGCCGGGCGGGTGGTGGTGGGACGTGTAGCGCTTGGCCACCTTAGGCGTGGCGGTTTCCATTGCACCATTGCCTTGTTGATTGGCAAATTGCCCGTTGTTGTTTCCAACCGGTACGTCGTCTAGGTTCTTCATACCCAAACGTTCGACGTGTAGTTGTCTTTCCCTTTGTCTCCTTGCTCTAGATCCTCGTTCCAATAAGTGAATGTCGTCCCGTGCTTGAACTAGGTTGTCCTCGCCTCTAGAACAGGTATGCATGCACCTATAAGATAGAGATGGCAACAAGAAGTGAAAGAGATGAGTAACAAAAGTAGAAAGAAAGCTTAATCTCAAGGAGATCTAAAATCTTAATGTTGAAAGCTAAACCCAATCGGCAACGGTGCCAAATTGATAGTAAGATTTTTACTAATCAATTACTCAAACCCTACTCATATCATTGTAGTAATTTGAGGATCGATCCAAATGGGTTTTGATTCAAGACACCAAGAATACATAGAACTACTTAATTCAAGTAACAAGATTGGCTTTATTTTCAATTCTAGCAATCGTAATTCAAATTTAAGACAATAACAAGAGCTAGCAAAACTAAACGAGGGTAATGCAATATATAAAAGGTGAGTTCAAGGATAAGACAATTGAAATAAGGTGATCCATGGCTAATTAACGAAGTCCAAAACTCAAGCAATACTAATCCCTAGGCAAAGATCATTAATTACGACTAATCCTTTCTCAAGGCCCTAATCATCTTTGCTAATCACTAATCCAAGATCAAATTCTCATTTGTGGATAATTAATTAGCAAGCATTAAGTTAAACAATCAAGATCAACCAATAATCACTCTAGACAACTACTCTCATAGGCTAGAAATAAATATCTCTTACTTAGTTCATCAAGGCATTTCATCAAACACCTTGTGGGTGTGAAATGCCATTTGGTCTAAATCCACTTTCTCAAACTAGATTTAGCATTAAGAGTATTAATCAAGAAGGGCAATCTAATAATCTAATTCTAGACATCATTAATCATCCATCGAATCACCCTAAATCTACCAAACCCTCAAACCCTAAAAGACTACTCACTAATCATGGAGAACCCAACAAATCCTATGAAGAAGATGTTTAATCCCATGATTAGATGATTATTTGTTTAAGAAAGAAGAGATAGAAGATAGAAATCAAGAAATCCAAACTTAAATTGCATAAAAAGTAGAAGATCTCTCTTACAAATTACTTAGAACACTTAAGGGAAGGTTTTTAGCATAAGAAAGGAGATACATCCAAGAAAATTAGGTTTAGAGTATTTATATTAATGATGGGCGGATCGGGTCAACCCGGAACAAACCAAGTTTTGACCCGGTCGGATCTTCATTTGCGAGCTCTACACCGGGCCAGGCTAGGTCGGTGTAGGTGGCCGGTGTAGGTGGTCTTCTCTTGGATGTCTTCATACCGGGCTGAGGTGGGGTGGTGCTGCTGGCCGGTGTAGAAAATCGGAGGTCGAGGCGCCTCCATACCGGGTCGATGTGGGGTGGTGTAACGACCCGGTAATCTTTATGCCCGTGTTGGCGTCAAGGACCGGGCCGTTACACCGTGTAATGGCAGGCCGGCGTGGGATGTTTTGAGGCTTCATTACCGGGCGGTCGGCGAGGGGCATGATGGGCTGGTGTTGCCGAGTTGAGGATGAGAGCTTTCCATGCCGAGCTGATGAGGGCCGGTATCAAGGGGCGGTAATGTTTCTGCCCAAGGAGATGTCAAGCGCCGGGCTGCGGTACCGGGTGGCGATGGGCCGGTGTGGGGCGTCGAAAGAACTCTAACGCCGGGCAGGCTTCGAGGGGTGTGGCAAGCCGGTAAAGCTTATGTCCGGACTGAAGTCAAGGACCGGGCATTGACACCGGGTGGTGAGAGGCCGGTGCAAGGCACGCCAAAGCTGGGCGCCGGATGGATGTAGGCCGGTGTAGGTGGCCGGTGTGACCACTCCGAGGTCCCCTTCACTCCTAGTCATCTCCTCTTGATCTAACCTTGAATGCAAGCTCTTCCAAGGTCTCCAAAAGTCTCCAAACACCTAGAAACAAGCTCCAAAACATGCAAAACTCCCTAGGGCCTAATGCAACATCTTAAAGTCTAATAAAGACCGATATGCTAGACGAAACTATGATTATGCATGCAAGTGGCTAGAAAAAGCACTAAAGTGGGTGTTAGAACATGTAAATCATGAGAATATCAGGGCTCCATTACATTTCCATATTTGGACCGATTTGGTCATAATGGCCCAAACAGCTAGTTTTTTGTATTTCTGGACAAGTCTTTTGATTTTTGACTTTCGGCCATTAGATATTTTCATGTAAGAGCAGTATATAAGCTCCTCTTAGTCCATTGTTAACATTCACCTTTCAATCTTGATTTAATAAAAACGTATTGTTTTCTTCGAAGCGAGTGTCTTTGAGTTGTTCCTTTGTTCTTTAGGATTCAAGTGTGTGATTCACTTAGTTCTATAGAATCCGCGGCTTAGCTCGTTTGTGAGATTCAAACAAACTATTTCGTGCACCGATTGAGAGAGTCAATCACCATTCGATTGAGAGAGTCAATCAATTCACCACCTTCCATCTCACCATCATCCCCACTTCCGCGTAACAAGCTTATAATCTCTTGATTATCACGTGTCCATAAGATTGGTGGATTCCATCTTATATCATCTGGTATCACAACTTTCGAAGCTCCTATCCCAAGTTGTGTTCATCCAACCTCTATCTTTTATCTTTATGTTTTGATATTTCCATTTCATCTAAACCGAAAAATCCATAAAAATTGTTTTTGTTTCAATTTTGTTTTGTTATTTAGAGGAGACTGACCGTGATACACCACCGTGGCCAGGAGATGATTACTCAAGCTCTTACTATATATGGAGGAGATTCTGATGGAGACGAGCTTGAACCAGAACCACCAGACAGTATCTGAGACAACCACACCGATCACTCGACTTGGTCAAGTGAAGAAGAGACCGACCAAGAAGGTGATATAGGAGAAGATCATTCATGGCGAGACGCGACTGAATCTCAAATCAGTCTAGAAAAAGTAGACCACGAAAGTGAACCAGGACATGGAGAGTTCACTCATGAAGAAGAACAAGATCAGTTCGAAGAGCCATACCAAAAACCTTGGTGTGAAGAAATGATAATAGACTTTTGCAAGTCTTTGAGTCAATTACTCAATATACTATGTAGTATATGAGGTATCGAATCCAAATGGGAAAGATTTCAAGGCAATAAAAATGCAAAGCACTTCTTAAGTCAAGCTAAATAAAGAAGGGTTGTGATTTAACTAATGAACTAAACAAACTAAAATAAGAACAAAAAATAGCAAACCAAACAAGATGAAATTCAATAAATATAAATGAATCCAAGGATGGGCTAATCCATTTTAGATGATCCATGGCTAATTCATGATGCTCAATACTCAAATAAGGTTAATCCTCTCTCAAGGTACTAATCACCATGCTAATTACTAATCCAAGATCAAATTCTCATTTGTGAATTACTAATTAGCAAGCATTAAGTGCAAACATTCAAGATCAACCAAATAAACACCCTAGACAACTACTCTCATAGGCTAGGAATGAATATCTCTTGATAAGTTCATCTAGGCATTTCATCGAACACCTTATGGGTGTGAAATGCCCTTTGATCTACACAAGCTTTCTTAAGCAAATCTAGCATTAAGATCACTTAATCAAGAAGGGAAATAAGATAATCTATCCCTAAACATCATGAATCAACTTTGGAATCAACCTAAATCTATCCCATCCTCAAATCCTATAAGACTACTCACTAATCATGGAGAATCCCACAAATCCTATGAAGAACATGTTTAATCCCATGATTAGATGATGATTTGATTAAGAAAGATAGAAATCAAAGAAAACAAACTTAGATTGCATAGAAAGTAGAAGATCTCTCTTACAAAGTACTTAGAACACTTATGGAAAGGTTTTTAGCATAAGAAAAGACATAATCCAAGAAAATTAGGTTTTTGAGCTTAAATAGTGAAAGGGGGCGAACCGGGTCAACCCGGGACAAACCGGATCTTGACCCGGTCGAATCTTGGGTCGTGGTCACAAAAGACTCCACACCGTTTGGCCTTGCCGGATGGATGAGGGTCGGTGTGAGGACTTCATGTCCTTGCCGGTTGGTGGCGCCGGACGGGTGTGGGACGGTGTGGCCCTCTTGCTCGTGCACGCCGGATGCATTTGGCCGGTACGGGGGCTGAGTCCAAACGGTGCATACTTCTGTCTCCACATCGTGTGGGGTGTGTCGTGTGGATGGTGGCTGGTACAGGTGCTGGGTTGAAGAGAGGAAACATGCCGGATGGGTTGTGCCGTTCGGATGTGGATCGCCATGGTCCTCGAAGATGTGTGCCGCATGGCTTCGGGACGGCATGGACGGGAGTCTGGGTCGGTGTTGGTCTCTGCCTTGGTGCCGGATGACAGTGCCGGATGGGTGCAGACCGGCTTGGATACTTCAAGCTGCACGCCGGATGGGTGGACGGCGTGGCCAAGCGGTGCTGGTCGAGCGGTCTCGGCCAAACGGACATACCTCCAGTGAATCTGTCATATCTCCCCAACCACACGTCCAAATGGCTTGATTCAAATTCCCGTAGAAACATAACTCATCATTCTACAACTTGTATGAAGATCATTGAGTCTGAATCTGATCGTAGACCCCTCGTTCTGCCAGTTCTTTCCGTCGCTTCGGATGAGCCTTCTTCTTCTCTTATGCTCCACCACTCCAAACATCATCAAAAGCCTCCAAAGTACCTAGAACACACTTCAAAACATGTGAGACTCTCTAGGACCTAGCGAGGACTCTCTAAACTCTAAATGGGAATAAAAAACTAAAGGAAAACAATGATTATGCATGCATGTGACTAAAAACACTAAATAAAATGCATGCTAGAACAAGTAAATTATGAGAATATCAACTCCCCCAAACTTATTCTTTTGGTTGTCCTCAAGCAAACAACAAGAACGGGTAAAGAGAGAATTGGGAGCGGGAGCTCAAATCCACAAGTATCATCAAAAGAATTCAAGCTCAATGTCCAAGTTGCTAGCTCTAAGATGCGATCAAACAAGTCTACTCAAAAAGAGCTAGCCATATCCTACCCTACACAAATCAAGCTCAAGTCTCAACCTACAGAAGCACTCATATCGCCATATCCTTTAACATTCATTTAATCGTTCAAGTGAATCATGTTCATGCAGGACAAGTGAATTCATTTAGCTAGGGTAAGGTCTTGAGATGAAGATGATCTCAAATGTAGGGGATTATTCCAATGCAAGGGATCTCTCAAAGAATGAGAAAGCTTTAGCAAAATGCTAAGAGTAAAAGGCAATCTATGCATACAAGGATAGACTCACATCTACCCAATGCCTAAAAATGTCCCTAACCCTAGCATATCTAACCATGAGGCCCCAAACCTAAGCTACCCTTTTGTTCTCAAGGATTTTTGCCTTCATGTCCCACACATCTTTCTTCATCTTTCTCACTTGGGGAGTGTCTTCTTCTTCCTTGAATCTTGTGGTTTTGTGCTTTTCTTGTTGTTTCCTTAGCTCTTCTTTTCTTTCTTTTACTTTGCCGTGCCTCATCTTTCATCATTTGATGTCTTAGCCGATTTTTGGCCCTTTCCCTTTTTTTTTCCATTGAACTCCAAGAGGCTATAACTATTGCTAAGAGATAATCTTATTGACTTTCACAAACCACTTCACATTATTGTTTTCCCCTTTCGCCTTCACGTTCTCCTTAGGACTCACTTCCTTCTCATTCCACAATCCCATTAGTCACACACTTTTATTCACTCCAACCCAACACTTCCCTTTCCCACAAGCCTATCCTAGTCTAACCCTTGATGTTGGGTTAGATCTACATGTAAACCTATCATTGTCGCCCTAAACTCAACATTTTTTGCCAAGCTTACTCAAAAAGTTAGGCGTCACATTCGCACACTAAAGATTTTGGCTTGAAAGGAAGGTAGGTTAAGGGTGCGGTTAACTGTTCCAATAAGGGGAATCAGCTATTTGGGCTAGCAAAAGAGTGGTGAAAAGGATAAGAGAGCCCAAATATGTATGTGGTGTCCATGAATTCACTATGACATGCATAAACACGATAATTTCAATGTCAAAATTATGGTTTTCACTTAAGTAGGATTGGAGTCAAATCAAAACTTGCTTTAGCTAAGACCCTAGTAATGAAATGTGGGATCAAAATATGGTTCATCTTTGATTTCAAACACGAGATCAAAAGCATCAAACAACTAGCAACGAGGGCATTGAACCAAGCTCTTAAAATGATACTCCACAAGGAAAAATCATCATTGCTCCCTATGCACGTGCAATGCAACCTATATTCTACTAGACTTGATCTTATTCATGAAATGCAACTACATGCTTTCTTTTTGTATTTTCAAAATTTTTCGATTTTTTTTTGAGTTTTTCTATGCCTTATATGAATGCCTGAATGTATGAGACTCAATATGCAAAAACCAAAATAAGATAACAAAAACATGATTAGATACCGGTCCCTCCCCCAAACTTAAATCACACCGTCCCGATGTGAAATAAATTAAAGGAAGAAGCAAAACCAAAAGACAAAAACAACTATACAATGCAAGACTCAAGAAAAGAAAAATTATTTACAAAGGTTTTGAAGTGTTACCTATAAGCTTTGAGATGGGGAAGAAGACCCCATGGTATAGGACGGGTTGCTAGAGCACAGTGAAGGTGACCGCATTGCCTTTCTCTTGGCCTTCTTCTCTTCACGGTCCAATGAATGGAGCCCTTCCTCATTAGATGGTGACACCGGTTCTCTCCCCCCATATGGCACGAGTTCTCCTCCATGAAGCGTGGAGATACCGTCCATGGCTATGTCCCCGTCTTGGTCCAACGAAGGCAACGCTTCATGGGCTCTAGAGGTGCGTGCTATGGCACTGTTCCTTTGAAGCTCCTTGATGGTGCGGCCCATGCTTGCGACCGTCTTCACAAGCTTGTGGATCGTTCTATCTTGCCATTTGCACCATCTTTGGAGGATCCTTGATTGGTGATGTGATTGGCGTGTGGCAACATTAGGCATAACTCCATCATAGGGCTCAAAATGATATCTCTCGCCCCCGTACATGTGCTTGGGAGAGGGAGGAGTGGCTGCCTCATCATCGGACTCACGAGATCCCTCGGCTTCATCTTTTCTCCCGGGCTTGGCTTTCTTGCGTATTAGATCTTAAAAACCATTGTTTCCAAGTTTTGATTACCTATTCAAGATTCATTGAATAAAAATTTCCCTTGTTCAAATTGTCTCATACACAAAACCCACAAACTACATTTCTCTACAAATACGATCACCTCAAATTATCCCCTTGGGCTCCTTTATAGCGATGTGTGGACATCACCAATAATTTCTGTTGATAACTATAAATACTATTTAGTTATCACAGATCACTACACTCGGTATACCTGGCTATATCCACTCAAACACAAATCGCAAACACGGGAAACTTTCATTGCTTTCAAAGCTCTAGTTGAGAATCGATTTCAGAGGAAGATTGGTACCTTATACTCAGACAACGGCAGTGAATATATTGGTCTTCGTCGCTTTCTATCGGATCACGGGAATTCTCATCTCACGAGCCCGCCACATACACTGGAGCAATGGCATCGCAGAATGCAAACATAGGCATATTGTTGAAACTGTTCTTACACTTCTCGGCCAATCGTCAATGCCAGAGACTTTTTGGACATATGCATTCTCTACAGCGGTGTATCTCATCAATCGACTTCCAAGTCTCTCAACAACACGCCGCCTTATGTAAGATTGTTCAAACAAGCACCTAATTATCTCAAGCTACGTGTTTTCAGATGTCTTTTCTTCCACTTGCTTAGACCTTATACCAATCATAAGCTAGAGAAGCGGTCAACTCAATGTGTCTTCATTGGGTACTCGTTGACGCAAAGTGTGTATATGTGCTTGGATAAAGAATTGGGAAGGATCTACACTTCTCATCATGTGGAATTTGTTGAGAGTTCATTCCCGTTTGTAGCTCCGTCGATTCCAGCTGAAATGAATCCCGAAGTTAACCACCGAGCTCTTGAACCACCGATTTGAACCGTTCCCGTAATGCTACTCGTCACAGCACCCACCGTCGCGCCCCTAAGCTTAGGTCCTCACCGCTGGCAACAAGTGCCTCTGCCACGGACTACAGCTCCGCCATCACCTCCGACAACGGCTCTGCCATTGTCTCAGTCACGTTCGTCAATTGCTCCATCGGTGACTTCACCATCGAGTCTTGTTCCTCTCACAAAGCCCAAATAACACCTTACCCAACTTAAACACAGGCCCAACAGAACCAAGCCCAACAATAACAACAAATAACAACGATCCCCATTCACCTTCTTCTCCATCGTCGACATCTACCTCAGACCAAATCCCACCACCGACGACTGTAAATCCTGCACTTCCACCACCAAATCCAAATCCCCCGATCAACGACCACCCTATGCAAACTCGAGCCAAAAACAAAATTACCAAACCAAAAACCAAATATTCCCTCACCGTCTCTACCAAGCCAATTATACCCACCACCGTCAAACAAGCCTTGAGAGATAAAAAGTGGAGGAATGCGATGTCTTTGGAGTATATTGCAGTGACTCGGAATGGCACTTTTGATTTGGTTCCACCTTCACCGAATCAGAATGTCATTCCTATAAAATGGATATTTACTCTAAAGTATCTTCCTTATGGTGTGCTTGACATGTATAAGGCGGGGCTTGTGGCACGAGGATTCAATCAGCAATACGAGCTTGATTATGTGGAGACGTTTAGCCCTATCATCAAATCGACAATGGTGCACCTGGTTCTGGAACATGTTGTTCGTTGTTCTTGGAGTATCCGATAGCTTGATGTGAATAATGCGTTTCTTCAGGGAACATTAACCGACAAAGTCTATGTCACACAGCCACCGGGATTTATTGACCATGATCACCCACATCACGTTTGCAAGCTCAACAAGATGCTTTATGGTCTCAAACAGGCACCACAAGCCTGGTATGAAGAACTCAAAGCGTCTCTCCTTGCTTTTGGGTTTCGAAACTCTGTTGTTGATACCTCGTTGTTTACTTATGTTAACGGAGTGGAGGTGGTCTATATATTGGTTTATGTTGACGATATAGTGGTTACATGAAGCACTAATGCATTGGTAACAAAGGTTATTTCTGCCCTCGCACAACGATTCTCGATAAAAGGCCTTGGGCATCTTAGCTACTTCTTGGGTATTGAGGCGACTCGCACATCAGCCGGTCTTCATCTAATGCAGAGAAAGTATGTTATTGATCTCCTCACCAAGACGAAGATGTTGGATTTGAAACCGGTTTCCACTCCAATGTCTCCTCATCCAAAAGTCTTCCTTCATTTTGGTTCAACGTTATCCAATCCGACAGAATATCAAATAGTGATTGGAAGCTTGCAATACTTGGCTTTTACAAGACCTGATATCGCGTTTGCGGTCAATAAACTCTCTCAGTTCATGCACGCACCAACTGATGAGCATTGGCAAGCCACAAAGCGTGTTTTGCGTTATCTCGCCGGTACGGCATCTCATGATATTTTTCTACGGGCAGATTCACCTCTTACATTACACACGTTTTCTGATGCTGACTGGGCTGGTGATATGGATGATTATGTGTCTACAAATGCATATATTATCTATATTGGTTCAACTCCCATATCGTGTTCTTCAAAGAAGCAGAAAGGTGTTGTAAGATCCTCGACCGAGGCAGAGTATCGAGCAGCTGTAAATACAGCGGCAGAACTTCAGTGGGTATGTTCTCTCTTGTCTGAACTTGGCATTACACTACCGTCAGCTCCAGTTATCTATTGTGATAACGTGGGCGCAACATACTTGAGTGCAAATCTGGTTTTTCATTCAAGAATAAAGCACTTAGCTCTCGACTATCACTTTATACGAGATAATGTGCAATCTAGGGCATTACCTGTATCACATGTTTCGACAAAAGACCAATTGGCGGATGCATTGACGAAGCCTCTCTCGCATGCACAATTTACCGAACTCTATAGCAAGTTTGGAGTGACTCAAACCCCTCCATCTTGAGGGGTATGTAGAGTATATAAGGAAATGATTGATATGTAATTATATTTATCATAATGTCTCTCTTGTAATTTCCTTATAAATACATTGTAAATCATTCTGTAATGAATCATTCAGTAATTACATTTACATTGATGATGTAATCAATGTTGAAATGAACAATTTTTATGTTTATTTTTAAATTTTGACACCTAAATTGTTTTTCAAATTATAGCAACAAGTTATGTGGTTGTTTCCTCAAATATCTGCTCTTTTTAACGGTAGAGTTGCCATAGTTTAGAATGAATTAACTAATGATTATAAGTGACGAAAACAAGTGAAAACTTGTCAAATATGTTCATACTTCAATAGTAGCCAATTTTTCTGATTAAACCAATAGTAGCCACTAACTAAACACTGATCCAAAATAAAGTTTATAACCATATAAATTCAACAATTAAACAAATAACGATTTCATATACAACATGGACAAAGAAAATTCACTCCTCTCATCTGATAGCTTGGAACTCCTAGTGTGCATTAACTTTTTGAAATCTTACTATAATAAAAACATTACTGAATCATCTTTATTTGAGAGAAAAAATAAAAAAGGGGTGATACTTTCGTCCAATTGAATAGCAAGATGGTCACTGATATTCTAATATTTTACTCGTTTTATCATGCATTTATTTTAATGTTTTGAGTCGCATGCATGTGTTTTTCATAGTTTTCTTAGTATATTGGTCCAAATTAGTGTTTAGGGTGTTGCATTAGGTCTTAGAAAGTTTTTGCATGCATTTGGAGTGTTTTCTAGGTGTTTGGAGGCAATTTGGGGATATTTGGACAAATAGACCAAAGTAGGATGCAAGGGTCATCCGAGACACCGGAAAGTTGTGGCTGGACGAAGGCCTTACGATCTGACTCAGCTTCAACGGTCTTCATGTAAGTTGTATATGAGTGAGATAGCTTTCCAGAGGAGTTGGAATCAGGTCATTCGGATGTCAGGTTTAGGAGTTATGGCCGATTTACTAAGTGTATGTCCATCTGTGCCGACCCATTTCCAAGCGGTACAAATGGTCGGCATGACACCAGGGATCTGTACCGACCTAGGACTGGTCGGTACAAATATCTTCATACCCAGCTTCACTTCCATGCCGGCCAAATTTCACCCGACGTGCATCCTTTGCCTACAACAACACCGACCCGTCCTTAAGCGATATGGCATGCTCGGCATCAATCCTCAAAGTTCAGTACCGACCTGTCCTGGTGCGGTAAAATTGCTCGGTATTGGGGCAAAGATTATTACTGACCTGTCCTAGCTCGGTACACTTGGTCGGTACAAAGCCACTTCCAAATCCATCCCTGTGAAGCCAGCCAAAGTGACGCAAAGATCAAGCCGAATGAAGAACGTACACTCGGATTTAGCTTTGGAAGTCTTCATAGAGGTTGTAGATAATTGAGTTATCTGTCTACTGGAGGTGGTTTGAGGTCATTTGAACATGTCTTACAGGAGATATCGCAATTTTACCGAAGGTGTATCTGTCTGGTCGAGAGACCAACGCCGACCAGCATTGGATCGGCACAAGTAAGTCCAGTACCGACCTGTCCTGGTGCGGTACACTTGATCGGTACTGGGACAGAGACTAATACCGACCCAGATCACTCCCCATACCGACCCAGAACCAATCGGTACAAAACCCAATCTGTCCTCATCGAAGCCAGCTGAAGTCACCAAATGAACCACTTACGTTCGGAATTAGCTTTGAAAGTCTTCATAGCAGTTGTAGATAATTGAGTTATCTGTCTTCTGCAGGTAGTTTAAAGTCATTCGAAGCGGTGGTTCGAAAGATACATCAGATTTAGCGAGGACGTGTCTGTCTGGCGCCCAAAGGAGCTATGCTCAGAGATTAGTACTGACCCACTGTACCGACCCAGGACTGGTCGGTACAGACCTCCAGAATCAGCCAAAAACCAGTTTCAGCCGGGTCAATACCCGGTTTGTCCCGGGTTGACCCGGTTCGGCCCCCTTTCATTATTTAAGCCCAAAAACCTAATTTTCTTGGTTTCTTGCTAAAAACCTCTCCTTTTGAGGATTCTTGGATTTTGTAAGAGAGATCTTGATTTTATTTATGCAATCTAGGTTTTAGTTTCTTAATCTCTTCTAATCTTTCATCTTTCTATTCTCTAATCATGATTAACAACACCTCTTTCATGAGATTTGGTGTGTTCTTCATGATTAGTGAGTAGTTCTTCTTGGATCATTTGGGTTTTGTAGATTAGGGGGTTTCTTTGTTAATCTTTGATGTCTAGAGCTTAATTGTCTTGTTTCCTTTCTTGTTTAGTGTTTATAATGCTAGATTAGGCTTGAGAAAGTTAAATCTAGATCATAGGGAATTTCAAGCACACAAGGTGTTTGATGAAATTCCCCAATGAACTAAATAAGAGATTTTCACACTTAGCTCATGAGAATAATTGTCTAAGATGAATTTTGGCTATTGGAACTTGTTATTTAATGCTTGTTGATTACTTATTCACAAATGAGGATTTAGATCATCAAAATACTCAAAGATGTTCCCTTTCTAGTAAACCCATGGTAATCTCGAAGGAAAATTAATGAGAGCCAAGTGGAGGAGCATTTGATTGATGAGAATGAGGAGTCTCTAATAGAGATTGAGGAAGTCCTCCACGACTCTCAATATAAAGAATTGATGGTTGCTAGCAAGGAGAAGGTTGAGGAACAAGCCATGGTATTGATGATAATTGATGAGCATGAAAAGGCAATTGATGAGATCTCTAACCTTCTCTACAGTTTTGAGGTCGATGCTAAAGAGGTGATGATTTACAAGGATGATGAGGTTGAAGCTCCACGAGTTGAGCATGTGGGTAGTTGTGCAACAATGGATGTAGTTTCACCCCCAAAGCCTAGTTTTGAGAAGAATGGATCTTCTGGAGAAAGAGCTTTTGGTTATTGATACTGAATTGCCCAAAAACGACTCAAAGGTTGGTGATGGGATAATCCTCGACTCAGCTGAACCGCAAACGATCCAAATGAACAAGGCGGGGAATGACTTCAGGCCTAGAAACTCGTGGTGCAATGGGAAGAGATGCAAGAATGACTCTCGATATTTCTCAACGCTTGACACACTTAAACGCTCTCAAGAACTAAAATCGGTAGCAAGGTCTGATATATCATGTTTTTTACCCGTTTTTGACCATGATATAGGTCTTTTTTTTAGAGTCTTTCTAGTGTTTTTGTAGTCTTTTCGAGTCTTTTACAGGTTTTGGCATGTTTGGAGCATAATTGGACATATTGAAGCATTCTAGAGCTTTTTGGAGCAAAGCGGAGATCGTGTAGCTGGGACAGCCGATTTGAAGCCCTTGTATCAACCGACACCACCTTGTGTCGATCGATACTAACACCATGAAGGAAGGAACGTGACTCACTGCCCGTGTATCGATCGATACCACTTATGGTATCGGTCGATACTGTCGTCCATGGAAAAGGAAACGCGACTTTTTACAAGTTTGAAGAATCTGCTCTTTGGCCCAGAAGACTCTATTATTTACAATAAAGTCCAAAACGTGTTTTAGCATTATAATTAGGTTTTTCAGCCACTTTTGTTGGCTAAGCTTTATTCTACTTTAGTTTTGTGTGAGAAAGCTTTTGAGGGAGACAAGTCTGAACTTTGTTCGTCAGAGAGAAGATTTCGAACCCTTGTTTTACTCTCTTCTATTTATTTGATTTGATGATCTATTCAATCATGTTGCTTGTTTCAATCTCCATGTCTGAGTAGATCCTCTTTTAGGTTTAGGGTTTTCTCATAAAGGATTTCATTGAGTGCTGGTAATTGATTAGTTATGATTCATAATCTGAATTAGTTCTTCACCATAGGTTGTTCTCAAAGCTAATTTTAGGTTGACGAATCTGGAGCTTAGATCTTAGGTTAATCGATTAGGCACGACAGTGCAATTGATCATCTGACAGAACTTAGGGTGAGCAAAATAGCTATCCGCAAAGAAATTTGATTTAGTTGTTTTGTGAACATATTAAACCTGAACTTTAAAGTTGGTTTAGATCTTTAGGATTTGCAAAGAGATTTGGGATTCTGGGATTTAGACTTAGATAATTCTCGCAACGACAGTTGGTTAATTATAGTTTAGTGATTTGAGTTCAAGAACCGTGCATAACATGAATCCTGATTAATTGGTTTATCTGCATTATCTGATTTCCTGAGAAATACCTTGAACCTATCTTTCCTCCATCGAATTTACAAGACTTTAAACTACGTTATTGCTTTTAACTACATTGATTTGCTTAGCTTAATTCGAAACTAATTGATCTATTATGTGATTTTCTTGAGTCTTTGTGGTTCAACCCCTAATTTACTGCAACTACTGCTTTAGTACTTTTAGGGTATTATATTTGAGTATATCAAATTTTGGCGCCGTTGCCGGGGACTCTAAATTCGCCATTAGATTTTTAGTTAAGAATTTCGACTAAGTTTGTCGGTATCGATCGATACCCAACTGGTGTCGATCGATACTCGTCGTATTTATTTTAATTTTTGTTACTTACGTGCTTTGACTTTTGTGTTTCAGGCGTATGCCTGATCGCGAAACCAGAAGAAACAAGAGCACTCAGCTAGTTAATCTTTCCAACGAGGAACTAGCACTTTTGGAACACACAAAAAGGAAAACAAAGAAGCCAGTAGAGATGAACAATCCAGTGGTTTTGGTTCGTGATGATGCTGGAGCTTTGAGAGACCAAGAGGGTCAATTGTCCAATGAGAGAGGGCAACGACTTGATGGAGATGGAAACATCATTATCCCTCCAGCTGTTGTGAATGTTGGGAGTGATGTGGTTGATCGTGGTAGGACAATTAGTGAGTACAACAGGCCTGATCAGTTCTACGCCAATCGATCAGCGATTCGCCCTCCTACTTTTCAGAGGAATGACTTTGAGCTGAAACCTGCATACTACACTCTTGTGGGTCAGCACCCTTTTCATGGTCTTTCTCATTAACACCCCATGGATCACATCGAGAGGTTTGAGGACTTGGTCACTAGCATGAAGTACAATGGAGTGTCCAACGATTACCTCCTCTGTAAGCTTTTCCCATACTCTCTTGGTGGAGATGCAACTTATTGGCTTAAGCAGTTGCCACCTGGATCACTGACTACTTGGGAGGAGACTAACACTACAAGAAATTGGCGTATATATAGCAGTATATTATAGCGTTTTGTGTTATTCTGCTATGGTAAATATCACTCTTTTTTTACATAGCGTTTTCAAATGTGTAAACGCTATGTTTTGGTAGTGGAATATTTTATTTAGGTAACGCTTTTAACTTAGCGTAGTATAGATAGCACTAATCACCTTGTAAACGATGTTTAATGTTTAGGCGGAAAAACTAATTATTTGCCCGCCTGTACTTAGCAAAAATTTCGACTAAGAGCTAAGTGTTTCACCACTTTGGCGGAAATATTTTTGGCCCAAAATTCTCGACACAGCTCCCTCCATTGATTCACGCTCGACAGTGTCTCATTCCATTGTTTCTCTTTTCATTCTTCACAGATAACTTTTCGTCATCTCTTTCCTCTTAATCTCATAGTGAAGCCGAGTGAGCTAGGTTAGTCAGATCTGGGTTACTCAAATCGATTCTGGGTTTTTGCATTGTCTATATCTGGTACTAATTTGTTTCGACTGTTTCGGGTTTTTCACAGGAAGCTTTTGTGTTCGTTTGAAGCAAAGGTATATCAAATTTTTCAGGATTTTTTTTGGCTCTGCGGTTTCGATTTAGGGTTACAGTTTCCCCAATTGATCTCTTTCAATTTGTTTTGGGTTTCACAGGTGAAGATTTCGGTCGGTGTAAGATTGAAGCAAAGGTACGAGATACTTTAGGTTTTTGTTTTCAGATTGAGCTTTCGATTAATTGTCTCTGTAACCCGTATTGATTTGCTTTCTATTGATTTAGGTTTTACAGAGGAAGATTTCGGTCTTCGATTCAAGCACAAGTATCTCAAACTCATAAGGATTTCGTTTCATTTTGCTCTTTCGATTTGTTTTCAGAATTGATGTTCGATTTAAGGTCTCTGACTATTTCATCGAATTTGCTTTTTTTGTTCTTGCAGTTTCTTCTCCGTCGTATATTATTGCTACTCAGAGGTAATATACTCAATCCTTCATATTATCTTATGTAATTTTGAGAAGGTCTAGTTATTAGAGTGTCTAATTCAAGAAAAATTAATCACAAATGTATGTATCCTTTGGTCGTGGAGCTGTGGTGTTGTTGTATCATGGAGAAATATTGGGTTTGGCTTCCAAGGTATGTACTTGCTTCTTAGTTTAGTTATTTGCTTTGATATTTGACTTGTTTGGCTTCTGCCTTTTGAATGAACTTTTAATTGTTTATTGTCCAACAGAAATAGTCCTGAGTATGAGTACGGAGCTACTGATTTTGTGAATACATCAGCAAGGAAGCTGGGTAATCCTCTCAACATGTTGTGCCCATGTGTTGATTGCCGCAACGTGAGCCATCAGCCAGTAAACACAGTAGTTGATCATCTGGTAATTAGGGGCATGGATGAGAAGTATAAGAGGAATTCATGCTGGAGCATTCATGGGGATATAAGGAATAAGACAGACGATGTTCCGAGTTCTTCATTTGAAGCTTATGAGTTGTTTAGAACAGCTTTTTCTGATGATGGGGAAAATTTTCAATCTCGGAACATCAATGGAGAGCAACCGGAGGCTATCAAAAGTGCAGAAGATTCAGAGTTTAAGAAGAAGTTAGAAGATGCTAAAACTCCACTCTACAGTAGTTGTTCTAAGTATACCAAGGTCTCTGCAATAATGGGTCTTTACCGAATCAAAGTCAAGAGTGGAATGTCAGAAAACTATTTCGATCAGCTTTTGAAACTCGTACATGACATGCTACCTGAAGGTAACGTTCTTCCTACATCCACCGATGAGATGAAAAAGTTCTTGAAGATATTTGGCTTTGGGTATGATATTATTCACGCATGCAAGAATGATTGCATTCTGTTCAGGAAGGAGTATGAAGATATGATAAGCTGCCCTAGATGTTATGCTTCAAGATGGGAATTAGATAAGCACACAGGGGAGGAAAAACAAGGGATTCCAGCTAAAGTCCTCAGGTATTTCCCAATAAAGGACAGGTTCAGAAGGATGTATAGATCAAAAAGATTAAGTAAGGATCTGCGGTGGCATTTCAATAATGCTAGTATTGATGGAACAATGCGACACCCTGTGGATTCATTAACTTGGGCCCAAGTTAATGATCAATGGCCAGATTTTGCTGCAGAACCAAGAAACCTTCGACTTGGTCTATCTACAGATGGTATGAATCCGTTTTCTATTCAAAATACGAAGTACAGTACGTGGCCAGTGCTTCTAGTGAACTACAACATGCATCCGACATTATGTATGAAGGCAGAAAATATAATGTTGACTGTCCTTATTCCTGGACCAACTGCACCGAGCAACAACATTGATGTGTATCTTCAACCACTCGTAGATGATCTAAAGGATCTATGGCATGAAGGTATTGAGGTTTACGACTCGGTATCTAAGGAGAATTTCATACTAAGAGCTATGTTGTTATGGACTATCAGTGATTATCCAGGATTAGGGACACTTGCTGGTTGCAAAGTTAAAGGTAAACAAGCTTGTAATGTCTGTGGAAAGGATACACCATTTAGATGGCTGAAGTTTAGTCGTAAACATGTGTATATGGGGAATAGGAAGCGGCTAGGACCTGGGCATCCTTATAGAAGGAAAAAAATATGGTTTGACAACTCTGTGGAAGAAGGATTTCCACGTAGAATTCAGTCTGGTTCTGAAATATTTGAGTCTCTGAAAGATTTTAGAAATGATTTTGGTCGACCTTTGGAGAAGAAAAGTAAGAGGAAAAGATCAGACTTAGGTGAAGGAGAGGATTTTTCACAGGAAGAAAGACTCTGATCTGTGGAGGTGGAAGAAGCGGTCAGTTCTATTTAAACTGCCTTATTGGAAGGTTAGTTGTTTTGAACTATAAATCTTGAGTAGCTAAGTTAAAATGTTTGTTCTTGTTCTAACTAACCTTGTTTGTTTTCTGTGATAGTATATGCCGGTGCGTCACAACATCGATGTGATGCATGTGGAGAAGAACATTTCTGATGCCATATTATCAATTGTGATGCAAAGTCCTAAATCAAAAGACGGCTTGAAGGCACAACAAGACCTGGAAGACATGGGGATCATAAGCAATTTACACACACAGTTACGAGGTAAGAGAACATACTTACCACCAGATGCTTATTGGCTGTCAAAGGTAGAGAAAAAAAAATTTTGCAAGAGATTATATGAGTTTAGAGGTCCAGACGGATATTGTGCAAATATTGCTAACTGTGTGTCATTAGATCCTCCTGCAATTGGTGGCTTAAAGTCTCACGATCACCATGTCCTTTTACAAAACTTGTTACATGTTGCTTTGAGAGGCACTCTGCCAAAAGGTCCTCGGATTGCCGTGACCAGAATATGCAACTTCTTTAATAGATTGTGTCAGCGTGTCATTGATCCTGAGAAGATTTTAACATTAGAGGCAGAGGTTGCTGAGACATTGTGCCAGCTAGAGAGGTTTTTTCCACCATCTTTGTTTGATATCATGTTCCATCTGCCAGTTCATCTTGCTAGAGAGACACGGTTAGGTGGGCCAGTACATTTCAGATGGATGTATCCCTTTGAGAGGTAATGTACTTTGTTGTTAATATCTTTTGATAGATATTTTGTTTTAATTAACAAGTTATGACTATAATGTTATGTGTTTGAGATATAGGTACATGAAAACTTTAAAGGCTTATGTTAAAAACTATGCTAGGCCAGAAGCTTGTATGGCTGAGGGATATTTAGCTGGAGAATGCATTGCATTTTGCATGGAGTTTCTCAAGAATTATGTCCCAGTTGAAGAAGCAGCCAACCGAAATGAAGATGTGGAGACAGATCCACGAATTCTTGAAGGTCGACCCCTACAGAGGGCTACACAAGTTAGACTCAGTGATAAAGACAGAGAAATAGCACATCGATATGTTCTAATGAACACAGCAGTTATGAATCCTTATGTTGAGTAAGTAATTTTGATTTTTAGATGCTCAAATTTTCATTCATTTATCCTTTAACTGTTTTAAAACTAACATATGGAAATTGGAAACAGTATGCATCTGGAGGAATTGCAAAACACGGATGTTCGATGCAGAAAAAATGAATCTCAGTTATGGAAGATTCATGGAGAAAGGTTTGCACAGTGGGTCAAAGAAAAGGTTTGATCAAAGTCTTGGATTCATATAATTGTATTTTTACTCCCTTATAAGTTTATTCAATCATAACATATTGTTTTCTTGTCATCAGATTCCCACAAACTCAAAGGATCATTCCACCAAGCTGAGGTGGTTAGCATATGGTCCAAGACATATAGTTCAAAGCTACAAGGGATATATCATCAATGGACACCGTTTTCACACTGAAGATGTAAAGCGGAAGACTCAAAACAGTGGAGTAACTCTCGAATCTTTCACAATGTGCAGATCGAGCGCAAAAGATACTAATCAGATGGCAAATATTGTGTCATACTATGGAGATATCATCTTGCTAGACTACCACATGTTCCAAGTTCCACTTTTTAAGTGTAAGTGGGCCAACAAAGGGAATGGTGTGAAGGAGAAGATGGATTCACGCTTGTGAACCTACATGTAAACCAATCAGCATTTCTTCAAGATCCTTATATCCTCCCATCCCAAGCAAAACAAGTGCTTTACTCCAGAGAAGAAGACTCCTCACCTTGGAATGTAGTAATGATGGCCCCACTAAGGGGCTACCACGAGTTAGAGACAGAAGCAGAGCTGGTTGCTGCACCATCAAACATTCAGGAGCTTGACGATTCAGACTACCATTCTGATGACGATAATTTCTGTGTTCGAGATGATTGTGAAGGAGTCTTAGTGATGGATTAATAGTATATAGTAAACTTAAGTCTAGGAATTACAGTACGAAGTTTGTTAGCTTTAAGTTTATGTTGAATGGCTGTTTTTGGTTTATTGTTTACTATTGTTACAGTTGATCCAAGATGAAAAAGACTACAGCATCAAACATCCAAGCAAGACGTAGCAAGCGTCAGCAAGGCTTGAGTGTGACCCCAATCGAAGTGACTAAAACCAGACAGTTGAAGAAGCATGTTCCAAAAGTGGTTGAACCTGTGGTACAGGAGATAGAGGAGGTTGAAGGTGAAGTGCAACATTCAGCAGATGAAGTGCATCAGAGTGAAGGAGAGGAACATATTCAAGAGGAAAATATCTCTCACCCTCAAGCAGAAGAAGTCAATGAGACTGAGCATCAGTCCACCGAAGATGGTCAGCCCCAGCAGTCCAACAAAGATGACTAAAGTGGCTAAAAACCACGAGGAAAAGGTTGATGTAGAATTTACACGTCTTGGTGAACATGTGGGGAAAGGATCAGTGACACTTTCCTCCTTTGTTGGACCTCTTGTGAGGGAGCACGTACCTTATACTCTCGATGACTGGAGGTACCTTAATGATCAAATGAAAGACACGCTTTGGGATATAATCCAGGTATTCTTTTCAACTTACAAAAACAAATTCGTTTTAAAAATTGTTTATGTAAACTTTGTATTGTATTGTATTGTAGGATAGATTCAATTTGACAAAAGACTGGCAAAAAGATTGTGTTTTCAAACAAATGGGGTGTATTTTGAGGGCTTCTAAGTCTAAGCTTGTTAGCCAAGTGAGTTCTGCAGGGAGTAAGCAACAAATCCTTGACTTGAAACCAATCAACATTCAATCAATGACTGTTTGGACAAATTGGGTTAAGAGTAGGACATCCACGTCTTTTAAGGTTGTGTAGACATGTTTTCTGTTATATTTACTTTCCTGTTTGTTTTTGGAGTTTTGGTATCTTAAATTTTTGCATTATACTTGTAGGAAAAAGTGAAAAATATAGTCATTTGAGGAAGAATCAGATTCCCCACACCACCAACAGGAAAGGCATGGTTCGCCTAGCTCATGAAATGGTAAGTCAGGTTTGAGTTCTATAATGATTAGTTACAAATAGAAGTTAGAGGTCAACTGTTTTTTTAAGTTATTACTTGTAGAAGAAAAAGAGTTCAGACCCAAGCAAGGTAACAAGAAGTAAAGTCAGGCTAGCAGGGCATACACATTCGGATGGGAGACCTGTTAAGCTAGAGTTTGAAGCTGTGATTGTAAGAACTTGTCAACTTCTTATTCTGTAGTTAGTGTGTAGCTTAGAGTAATTGTTTTCGTGCATTTTGATTCAAGAAAAAAAAAAAACACTAGATAGTCAGATGGACTCTACCTCCAGTAGCATCCGAGATGATGCGGTGAGTCAAGTTCTAGGAAAAGATAAATCTGGGAGAGTTAGAGGATTTGGCAGAGGGATAACAGCTTCGAAGCTAGCATTCATAGAGGCTAGAGACACACATGTGGAGAAGCTTGAAGCAAGGCAAGCAGAATTACTCAGCAGGTTTGAAAACCTTCAAAATGTGGTTCGTGACTTAGCTGCAGGGAAAAAGGTAAGTTAATTCACATTGTTTTTGAACTTTCTGTTTTTAAATAGTTCTATGTTTTTAAATAGTTCTGTGTTTTTTGAACCGAGACAGCCTGCTGATGGTGAGAACTCCGAGTCTAGTAATGTTAATGATATATCATGGTTTTTACCCCTTTTAAGCCATGATATAAGTCCATTTTATAGAGTCTTTCGACTATTTTGGCGTCTTTTAGAGTCTTTTACAGGTTTTAGCACGTTTGGAGCATAATTGGAGATATTGGAGCCTTTTGGTGCATTTTGGAGCAAAACAGAAGTTCGTGTAGCTGAGTGCCCGATTTGAAGCCTCAGTATCGATCGACACTATCTTAGTATCGGTCGATACTCACTGCAGCAAGACACGACTCGCGGCTTTAAATGAAGAGTTGAAGAACTTCCCACCGATGGATTGAGCTCCAATTTTGATACAAGATAGATCAATGGATTAGCTTTCATTTGGAAGTGGTTTGAGGCTATTCCAACGGTGCGATCAAAATTTATGCCAGTTTTCGTGAAGATAGTCCAGTCTGGCGAGCAGTGAACAGTGTCGATCGACACTACCCTAGTATCGGTCGATACTCACTGCAGGAAAACAGGAAACACGTCTTTTTACAAGATTTAAGAGTTTGCACTTTGGTCCATAAGACTTTAATAATTACAATAAGCCCCAGAACGTGTTTTAGCATTATAATTAGGTTTTCCAGCCATTGTGGAGAAAAAGCTTGATTTTACTTTTGTTCTGATTGAGAGAGATTGTTCTAGGGATTTTGGGGAGACAACTCTGAACCCCTTTGTTTCTGATTGATTTCTTTTATGCAATTCTATTCATCTATGATTTCTGTTCCATTAATCATGTCTGAGTAGATCCACTTTAGGTTCATGGTTCTCATAAGGGATTTCTCTGAATGTTAGGTTAATTGAATAATTAGGATTCACCATCTGAATTAGTTCTTCGCCTTAGGTTGTTCCCATAGCTAATTCTAGGTTGACGAATCTAGAACTTAGATCTTAGGATAATTGGTTAGGCACGAGAGTGCGATTAATTACCTGACAGAACCTAGGTGAGCAAAATAACTATTCGCAAAGAGATTTGGTTTAGTTGTTTTGTGAACAAATCAAACCTGAATTAAAAGCTGGTTTAGACTTTAGGATTCGCAAAGAGATTTAGAATTCTAGGATTTAGACTTAGATAGTTTTCGCAACGAGAGTTGGTTAGCTATACTTTAGTGATTTGAGTTCAAGAACCGCGTTATATCTGAATCATGTTAGTTAGTTTATCTACATTCATTGAATTCCTGAGAAATACCCTGAGCTTATCTTCTTTCCCATCAACTTACAACTTGTTTACTTTACGCACTTGAATTTATTTTTATTTTCTGGTTTAGCTTAATTCTAATCTATATGATCTACTATGCGATATCTGGAGTTCTTGTGTTCGACCCCTAACTATACTACAACACTGCTTTAGTACTTTTTAGGGTATTAATTTAAGCATATCAAATTTGGCGCCGTTGCCGGGGACTCAATTTCGCCATTAGATTTTAGTGAAGAATTTCAACTAAATCGTCGAGTATCGATCGACACCCTAGTGGTATCGGTCGATACCCGTCGCATTTTTTTTTTCGGTTACTTACGTTCATGACTCTTGTGTTTCAGGGAAAGCAAAGAAGCCAGCAGAGATGAACAATCTGATTGTCTTGATTCGTGATGAGGCTGGTGCTTTCAGAGACCGAGAGGGTCACTTGTGCAATGAGAGAGGACAAAGACTTGATGGAGATGGGAACGTTATTGCCCCTCCAGCGGCAGCAAATGCTAAGAACGCTGCGGTTGTGCGTGGTCGAACAATTGGTGAATGCAACAGACCTGATCAGTTCTATGCCAATCGGTCTACGATTCGTATTCCCACTTTTCAGAGGGATGACTTTGAGCTGAAGCCTGTATACTTCACTCTTGTGGGTCAGCATCTTTTTCATGGTCTTCCTCATGAACACCCTATGGATCATATTGAGAGGTTTGAGGACTTGGTCACAAGCATCAAGCATAATGGGGTGTCCTATGATTTCCTCTTCTGTAAGCTTTTCCCATACTCTCTTGGTGGGGATGCAGCTTACTGGCTGAAGCAGTTGCCTCCAAGATTGCTAACTACTTAGGTAGAGACGAAGAATGCGTTTCTAAATAATTTCTATGATGATGCGAGATCCGACGAGCTGAGGAACAAGATCTTTCAATTTTCTCAGGGACCGACAGAGGCACTTAAGGCTGCTTGGGTGCGATTTAGATCTTATCAGAGGGATTGTCCACATCACGGATTCACTCAGGTTTAGTTGCTGAGTTTCTTCTTCAGAGGGATTGATGGGAGGTATCAGATGGCTCTAGATGCTGCGAGCAATGGAAATTTCTACATGAGGTATCCTGATGATGCGTATATGCTCATTGAGAACTTGGCATCTAGCAATAGCGCCAAGAGTGCTGATCTCGAGCGGAAAAGGCTGCACGGAGGTGTTGATGAATCGCAGATTGCTAAAATGCATGCGAAGCTGGATTCGGTGCATAATTTGTTGATGGGCAAGCAGCAGAAGGTTTTTCGTCCTGCTAAAGAGGATGAAGTGGGATATGTTAACTACATTCATGGAGATGGTTTTCAAGATCAAAGGTATCATTGCCCACCCACACCACCCAGAGCTCCTGAAAGCAAAGTTGAATCCTTGCTTGAACAGCTTCTTCATGGACAGCAGAAGATGACCGTGGATTTCAGTGGAAGGTTGGATGATATGTATACCGATCTGAATGGGAAAATCGAGGCTCTCAGTACTAGCCACATGATGTTGGAAACTCAGGTAGCTCAGACTGCAGCAACTGTCAAGGGACTGATGATTCATTCACAGAACGAATACGTCACTGCTATCCCCTCGAGGAGTGGAAAAGAGGTACACCCAGGAGTGCATAAGTGCTCAACTGCTGAGATTTTCGTCAATATTGCCGAGAATGACGATGAGATTTCGAACACCACCCATGTATCGACCGATACTCCCTTGTATCGATCGACACACGTCCAAAGATCTGCCAAGGAAGTTTTGAAGCAACAAGCATCGATCGACACCACAACCTGTGTCGTTCGACACCAAGCTGAAGATGACGATTGGGATTCTGAAAATCCCCCTGTATCGACTGACACCAGCCAGTGTCGATCGATACCCGTCCAGACACCTGCTCGAGTCGTTTCAAACCCACTAGTATCGATTGACACCACCACTAGTATCGATCGACACCCCTCGCAGACTGATCCAGCAATTGAGAAAACACCCAAGATTGTCGAGGAAAAGGTTTACAAGCCTACGGTGCCATATCCTAGACCACCTAGACCACCTAGACACCTCAGAGGTCCTATCTCTGCAGAGAAGTTGTTTGCTTTTGAGAAGATGGTCAGGGGGATTCCCCACACTATATCTTTTGAGGAAGTTTTTGAAAACCATCCTTTGGAGTGTTACTTCCAAGACAGCAGAGAAACTGAGGAAGAGATTAATGCACTCTTTCTAAAAGCCAGAAGTACACCACCTCCGATGAAACAGCTGATTAAGAGGGAAGACCCATGGAAATTTTCTGTTCCATGCTCCATCTCTGGAGTTAAATTCAAAGAGTCTATCGTTGACTCGGGGGCTTGCGTCAATGTCATGTCAAGGGCAATTGCAGAGAGATGGAAAGCTGATATAAGATCTCCCAAGACATCTCTCACATTCGCGAACTGTATCATCTCACTTCCATACGGTACAATCCCTGATTTGATGGTTGAAGTAGGAGATTGTCTGGTTCCTACTGATTTTCAGGTTGTGGAGATGAGTGCGACATCTAGTATGCAGTTGATTCTTGGAAGACCGTTTATGGCTACGGTTGGTGCCATTATGGACACACCCAACAAGAGAGTCTCATTCTCATACATTAATAAGGGGGTGTATTACAAAGCCATTCCTACTAGAGGAGCTCCCAACCGTGTCTCTGGCATCGATCTTGTCACAGGAGAGACGTTGGTAGCTGATCAATTGGAAGAACATCCAGATGTGCCAACTGCCATGGACACTCTAGATAGTCATTCTGTCATCACCGAGAATGACATCAAAATAGCTAAGCGAAAGAAGAAGGTAAAGAACAAAGGACTAAAAGGTGCTCCCTCTCTGACTTTACTTCCTCAGAAGTGTGATGGGGACTCGATTGAGTACAAGGTGAAGTGCAAAGGAACCTCAAAACCATTCTCCAAGGCTAGAGTCATTCTTACTCCGGAGCTGAAAGAGAAAGGAAAAGAGGTTATAGAGAGCATGTTGAGTAGAACTCTGAGTCTGCAAGTGTCTAGTTGTGGAACTTGCATGGGAGTGAGTTCTCGACCTCGCTCTGACTAATCACCTGAGCAAAGTCAAGCTCGTGACGTTAAACAAGCGCTTGGTAGGAGGCAACCCACTGGTGAGTCTATACATATGTGTTTTCTATTTTTCTAGTTTTTGTTTTTGGTTTTGTGTCTTGTTTCACTTGCAGCAGATTCAGAAGAGCAGCGTCGATCAACACGAAACCGGTATCGATCGATCCCATCCACGCGACAAAGGAGCAGAAACTTGCTACAAGTGTCGATCGATACCAGAGCTGTATCGTTCGACACTCATCACCATCTCGGGTAACTTCTTCGCTTTTCACCAATCCACTCAGCTCTTCTGTTTTCTTTTACCACCTATAGGCTAGATAACACTGGGGACAGTGTTGTTTAAGTCTGGGGGAGGTAGTTGCTGACAACGTGTTTGTTTTTTTTAGAGTCAGTCGTTTTTGTGTCAAATTTGTTTTATTGAGTCAAATTTTGTTGGAGATTATGATCGTGTTCTTGACCCTATTGTTCTGACTTTGCTTCTAAGTGACCACTATTACAGAATCAGCTCTAGATCGACTAATGAAAAATCCAAAGGCTGACCAGTTAACTAGAAGACACACATGTTTCCAGCAGAGTTCTTTTAAAACCTGAGCCAAATTTTTGCACTTCATCGATGTGGTTAGTATTCATAGAGCTTGATTCCTCATTCATATCTGACAAAGGAACCCATGTGTTTAAAAGTGATAGTATCTCTCTCCCCTGTTATAAGTTAATAAAAAAGAGCATAAAAGATGAAATGATTTTCTTCTGAGTAGAGGGTTATGAATGTTTCCAGCGATCCCATTATTCTAGTTGGTGAGGAATGATCACACAAAGGTTGGAAGCGAGACTAGGATTTTCCTATGATGCCATTATTCGTCTACACCCTTTGATACATTGAGAGGGAAGAACCGGGGATTCGGTGGCAAACACCATCAATACTCGCGTCTCATACCTTGATGTGTATATGCGAAAAGAAAGAAAAAAAAGAAAGAACAAAATAAGAAATAAGTCTGGGGGAGAGAGAGTGATACAAAAAGTGTGAAATTGGGTGGTTCCTTGTCATGATATTGTATGGGAAAGAATCTAGAAGGTTCTTGGTATTAATCACAGCGATGAAACTGGCGATGATGGGTTTAATTGAACGATGCTGCGAAATAATGTGTGTAGTCTGGGGAAGATGCGAATGTCTACGGAGAAGTACATGGTGGTTAGATTTAGATCTGGTTAGGTGACATTTGAGTGCTTGGGAAAAGGGTCATTGCAGTGTTTCAAGAACATGTGAGTCTCCGTGTTTTCAAACTTCTTTCTCTGGTTTAGTCTTCTATTTGCTTGAGGGCAAGCAAAGGCTAAGTTTGGGGGACTTGATATATCATGGTTTTTACCCATTTTAAGCCATGATATAAGTCCATTTTATAGAGTCTTTCTACTATTTTGGAGTCTTTTAGAGTCTTTTACAGATTTTAGCACGTTTGGAGCATAATTGGAGATATTGGAGCCTTTTGGTGCATTTTGGAGCAAAACAGAAGTTCGCGTAGCTGAGTGCCCGATTTGAAGCCTCAGTATCGATCGACACTATCTTAGTATCGGTCGATACTCACTGCAGCAAGACACGAGTCGCGACTTTAAATGAAGAGTTGAAGAACTTCCCACCGATGGATTGAGCTCCAATTTTGATACAAGACATATCAATGGATTAGCTTTCATTTGGAAGTGGTTTGAGGCTATTCCAACGGTGCGATCAAAAGTTATGCCAGTTTTCGTGAAGACAGTCCAGTCTGGCGAGCAGTGAACAGTGTCGATCGACACTACCCTAGTATCGGTCGATACTCACTGCAGGAAAACAGGAAACACGACTTTTTACAAGATTTAAGAGTTTGCACTTTGGTCCATAAGATCTTAATAATTACAATAAGCCCCAGAACGTGTTTTAGCATTATAATTAGGTTTTTCAGCCATTGTGGAGAAAAAGCTTGATTTTACTTTTGTTCTGATTGAGAGAGATTGTTCTAGGGATTTTGGGGAGACAACTCTGAACCCCTTTGTTTCTGATTGATTTCTTTTATGCAATTCTATTCATCTATGATTTCTGTTCCATTAATCATGTCTGAGTAGATCCACTTTAGGTTCAGGGTTCTCATAAGGGTTTTCTCTGAATGTTAGGTTAATTGAATAATTAGGATTCACCATCTGAATTAGTTCTTCGCCTTAGGTTGTTCCCATAGCTAATTCTAGGTTGACGAATCTAGAACTTAGATCTTAGGATAATTGGTTAGGCACGAGAGTGCGATTAATTACCTGACAGAACCTAGGTGAGCAAAATAACTATTCGCAAAGAGATTTGGTTTAGTTGTTTTGTGAACAAATCAAACCTGAATTAAAAGCTGGTTTAGACTTTAGGATTCGCAAAGAGATTTGGAATTCTAGGATTTAGACTTAGATAGTTTTCGCAACGAGAGTTGGTTAGCTATACTTTAGTGATTTGAGTTCAAGAACCGCGTTATATCTGAATCATGTTAGTTAGTTTATCTACATTCATTGAATTCCTGAGAAATACCCTGAGCTTATCTTCTTTCCCATCGACTTACAACTTGTTTACTTTACGCACTTGCATTTATTTTCATTTTCTGGTTTAGCTTAATTCTAATCTATATGATCTACTATGCGATATCTGGAGTTCTTGTGTTCGACCCCTAACTATACTACAACACTGCTTTAGTACTTTTTAGGGTATTAATTTGAGCATATCAGTTAACAATGGAGGACCAAGGTGTCAGCTGCTTGAATGGTATTCAGAGATTGGGGTTGTTGTCGGGGAAGCTGAATTCTGCTCTGCTGATCCAATTTCAAGATAGGACGTATTCCACTTGGTCCTAATGCAGCAGCTGTTAAGGTGTGTTCTGTAACAAACCAAGAAACATCTGTATGGAGGCCTATAACAAGTATCACTTCACTTGGCGAAGCTGTTGGATGCATAATTGCATGGCCTTTCGATAAGATAATTCTGCAGAATATGGACTCAGCAAATGGAGTTAAGACTGCTGGCTCACTGGTAACATTTCTTTCCTTTCAACTTGTCCAAATATGAAACTTATGATTAGATGGCCTATAATATATTTTTGCTGGATGACTGTTTAGGCTACAAATGCATTAGATGATAATATCCTGATTTTTGATTGGATTTCGGAGGAAGAACTGATTGCTGAGGGTACTTTGTATTCAACGGACTCAAAGGAACTGCTCAATAATATTTCTTTGGATCTGAATGCTGCAATTGTCACGGTGAGTAAAGTGGTTAAGGAAGGGGCTTTTCTATGGAGACCAAGTGCTGACATGAGTTGTATGGGTGATGCACTACATGAAAATATCGCATGGCCTATACATAAGATACAGTTCATTCAACAACAGTCACACCATGAATCAGTTTCAAAGAACGCATCGCCAAAGGTAAAATTCAAAACAAATTTTCTTTCATCTGTGGTGTTTCTGTTGCATTTTGTGATTGACTATGAGATGAATTGTTTGGATTTTTTAAGAGTACTAGTGTAAGTGTAAGTAACAACACCGACACCAGCAAAAGTGTAAAGAAGAAATGCATCCTCTTAGATTGCTCTGGAACAGGAGAAAGAGTTGCCGAAGGGAGAGTGTGTTCTACAAACCCAACAGATGTCGTCCATTTTGTTCCATTGGGTCCTAACGCTTCCAAGGTTTGGGTAGAAGTTTGTAAGGTTCAAGATGCACCTGTTTGGAGACCAAACTCAGAAGTCGAAATC
>PKMM01048745.1:1682769-1735104 GCA_002933915.1 Eutrema heterophyllum | reverse complement strand
TGTTTGTGCCGCTTGGTTTGTGCCGACCCAGAATGGGTCGGTACAAATCTTCCTGATCCTTCATGCCGAGCAGATCTGGGTCGGTGTTGAGAAGTGCTTCTGATCGGTATAAGTCTCTGGAGCAATACCGACTCATGGTACCGACCCAATGCCGGTCGGTATTGTTCGACATCTTCGCGGCTAGTCGGGGATGGCTTCAGTAAAAAGGCCATATCTTCCAAACCACTGATCCGAATGACTTGATTCAAAATCCGTTAGAAAGATAACTCATCCCTCTACAACTTTCATGAACACCTCCGAAGCTAAATCATATCAGAGAGCCTTTGTTCGGCAGGTTCTTTTGGACGGTTCGGATGACCCCTTCCTTCTCTTATGCTCCATAACTCCAAACTTCTCCAAAATGACTCCAAGCACCTATAAAACACTCCAAATGATGCAAGACTCACTAGGACTTAATGAAACCTAGCTAGACTCTAATTTAGACCAAAACACTAAGGAAAACAATGATTATGCATGCATGTGACTCAAAACGCTATGGTAAGATGGATGCCATGTATACAGATCTGAATGGGAAAATTGAGGCTCTCAGTACTCATCAAAAGATGCTGGAAACTCAAATAGCTCAGACCGCAGCAGCTGTGAAGAGGCAAGAAGGTTTTCTTCTAGGGAAAACAGAAGATCCAAGGGCATACGTCAATGCAATCACCTTAAGAAGTGCTAAAGAGGTCACTGCAGTGGTAGAAAAGGGTTTGAATGCAGAAAATTTCGTCGATCTTGACGATGAAGATTCAGAAATTTCCAGGGTATCGACCGACACCACCTAGTATCGATCGACACCAGTGCATATACTTTCACGTGACATCTCAAAACCCCGTGTATCGATCGATACCACCCCTGTATCAATCGACACTGACCCTGCAGTTGAGAAGACACCTGAGTTGACACCAGAGAGGGTTTACAAGCCTAAGGTGTCATATCCTATACCACCTAGACACCTCAGAGGTCCCATCTCTGCAGAGAAGTTGCTCAGTTTTGAGAAGATGGTAAGGAGGATTCCCCATACGTTGTCTTTTGAAGAAGCTTTGGAATACCGCCCTTTGCTTAGTCACTTCCGAGATTGCAGAGAAACTCTAGAAGAGATCAAGGCACTCTTCATCAAGACAAGAAGCACACCACCACCAATGAAGCAGTTGACTAAGAGAGAAGACCCAGGAAAATTTTCGGTTCCATGCTCTATCTCTGGAGTTGAATTCAAAGAATCTCTCGTTGATTCAGGGTCTAACGTCAATGTCATGTCCAGGGCAATTGCAAAGAGATTGAGAATTGCTATAAGATCTCCTAGGATGTCTCTTACATTCGCGAACTCTTCCACCTCACTTCCATATGGCACAATCCCTGATTTACTTGTTAAAGTAGGAGATTGTCTGGTTCCTGCTGATTTTCAGGTTGTGGAGATGAGTAAAAAATCTAGTACACCTTTGATTCTTTGAAGACCGTTCATGGCTACAGTTGGTGCAGTTATAGAAACGCCCAGTAAGAGAATCTCGTTCTCATACATTGACAAAGAGGTCTCATACAAAGTCATTCCTTCTGGAGGAGCTCCCAAACATGTCTAAAGTATCACCGTTGCTACAGGAGAGACGTTGATGGTTGACCTTTTAGATGAGCCTTATGATGAGCCAAATTTCATAGACGTTTTAGATGGCCCTTCTATCATCACCAAGAAAGACATCAAAAAGGCTAAGGAAAAAAAGGAGGTGAAGAATAAAAGAGTCGAGAGTGCTATCCATGTGACTCTAACCCCTCAGAAGTGTGATGGAGATTCGTTTGAATATAGGTGAAGTGCAATAGAACTTCAAAACCATTCTCTAAGGTTAGAGTTATCCATGCTGACAACGTTTTTGTTTTTCTTAGAGTCAGTAGTTTTCGAGTCAAAATTTGTTTTATTGAGTCAAAACCTGTTAAGGATTATGATCCACTTCTTGATTCTATTGTTCTGACTTTGCTTTTGAGTGACCAATGTTACAGAATCAGTTCTAGATCGGACTAATAAAAAATCCAAAGGCTGACAAGTTAACTAGAAGACACCCATGTTTCCAGCAGAGTCTATTAAAGCCTGAGCCAAATTTTTGCACTTCATCGATGTGGTTGATGTCCATAGAGTTTGATTCCTCATTCATATCTGACAAAGGAACCCATGTGTTTAAAGTAATGGTATCTCTCTCCCCTGTTATAAGTTAATAAATAAGAGCATAAAAAGATGAAATGATTTTCTTCTGAGTAGAGGGCTAGGAAAATTTCCAGCGATCCCATTATTCTACTTGTGAAGGAATGATCACACAAAGGTTGGAAACGAGGTTAGGAAAATTTCCCGTGATACCACTATTCACCTACGCCTTTGATACATAGAGAGGGAAGAACCGGGGATTCGGTGGCAAACACCATCAATACTCGCGTTTCAGACCTTAATGTGTATATGCGGATCTAAAAAAAAAAAAAGAGAAAGAACATGATGAGAAACAAGTATAGGGAGAGAAAACAATACCAAAAATGTGAAAATCAACTGGTTCTTTTGTCATGATATTGTATGGGAACGAAGCTAGAAAGTTCTTGGTATTGACTACAGCGATGAAACTGGCGATGAAGGCTTGGATGGATAATGTTGTGAAATAATGTGTGGAGTCTGGGAAGGTGCGAATGTCTACGGAGAAGTACATGGTGGTTAGATCTGAAACTGGTTAGCTGATATCTAGAGAGCTGAGAAAAAGGGTCATTGCAGTGTTCAAGAACAGGTGAGTCTCCGTGTTTTCAAACCTCTTTCTCTTATTTAGCTTTCTGTTTGCTTGAGGGCAAGCAAAGGCTAAGTCTGGGAGAGTTGATTTATCATGGTTTTTACCCGTTTTTGACCATGATATAGGTCTTGTTTTTAGAGTCTTTCTAGTGTTTTTGTAGTCTTTTCGAGTCTTTTACAGGTTTTGGCACGTTTGGAGCATAATTGGAGATATTGAAGCATTCTGGAGCTTTTTGGAGCAAAGACGAGATCGTGTAGCTGGGACAGCCGATTTGAAGCCCTTGTATCGACCGACACCACCTGGTGTCGATCGATACTGACACCATGAAGGAAGGAACATGACTCACTGCCCGTGTATCGATCGATACCACTTATGGTATCGGTCGATACCGTCGTCCATGGAAAAGGAAACGCGACTTTTTACAAGTTTGAAAAATCTGCTCTTTGGCCCAGAAGACTCTATTATTTACAATAAAGCCCAAAACGTGTTTTAGCATTATAATTAGGTTTTTCAGCCACTTTTGTTGGCTAAGCTTTATTCTACTTTAGTTTTGTGTGAGAGAGCTTTTGAGGGACACAAGTCTGGACTTTGTTCGTCAGAGAGAAGATTTCGAACCCTTGTTTTACTCTCTTCTATTTATTTGATTTGATGATCTATTCAATCATGTTGCTTGTTTCAATCTCCGTGTCTGAGTAGATCCACTTTTAAGTTTAGGTTTTTCTCATAAAGGATTTCATTGAGTGCTGGTAATTGATTTGTTAGGATTCATAATCTGAATTAGTTCTTCAGCAGAGGTTGTTCTCAAAGCTAATTCTAGGTTGACGAATCTGGAACTTAGATCTTAGGTTAATCGATTAGGCACGACAGTGCAATTGATAATCTGACAGAACTTAGGGTGAGCAAAATAGCTATCCGCAAAGAAATTTGGTTTAGTTGTTTTGTGAACATATCAAACCTGAACTTTAAAGCTGGTTTAGATCTTTAGGATTTGCAAAGAGATTTGGGATTCTGAGATTTAGACTTAGATAATTCTCGCAACGACAGTTGGTTAATTATAGCTTAGTGATTTGAGTTCAAGAACCGTGCATAACCTGAATCCTGATTAATTGGTTTATCTACATTCTCTGATTTCCTGAGAAATACCCTGAACCTATCTTTCCTCCATCGAATTTACAACACTTTAAACTATGTTATTGCTTTTAATTACATTGATTTGGTTAGCTTAATTCGAAACTAATTGATCTATTGTGTTATTTTCTTGAGTCTTTGTGGTTCGACCCCTAATTTACTGCAACTACTGCTTTAGTACTTTTACGGTATTATATTTGAGCATATCAAGGTCCGCGCACAAAGGTGATGACAAACCTTTATGAATCGACCAGTTGATTATTTGGAATCACACCAAGATAATCGAAAAGTTCACACAGAATAAAGAGAATCACTCTTTAAGAAATCGCAAATCATTTGCAAAGGTTTATAAAATTCAAAGTTGGATCATGTTTTAATTGGCCTTGTTTTGGACTTGGATGCAAGTTAAAACAAGTGTTTGGGCTTGATCATGATTTATGTGCCAAATCCTTTCAAGTAGCCTAGCAATGGTCTTAGCAAGTTTTCTGGTTCTTGCTCTTGTCATAGGTCCTTTTGGAACAAGCAACGTATCTTCTGGTTCAAGCTCACTCTCGGTTGCATGCTCAGCTACAAGCTCATCTTCCTTGCTGCTGCTGCTAGTCACGATCACATCATCCCCCTCCTCTTGAAAAGGATTTGTCCTCAAATCTGGACTATCTGCAACAAAAGGGATTAAGTCAGCAACATTGAAGCTTGTACTAACTTTGTACTTACTTGGCAAGTCGATTTTGTAAGCATTGTTGTTGATGCGTTCTAAGATTTGAAACGGTCCATCAGTTCTTGGCAACAGTTTAGACTTTCTTTCATCCGGAAATTGTTCCTTCCTCAAATGAATCCAAACTAAATCGCTAGGCTCAAAGATCTTCTCGTGCCTTCCTTTGTTGGCTTGCTTGCGATATTGCTTAGTTCTCTTCTCAATATTTAGCCGTGCCTTCTCATGCATCTGCTTAACAAGTTCTGCTTTCTTTTTCCCATCAAGATTCACACGCTCATTCAAAGGTAAAGGGGTTAGATCCAAAGGTGTTAAAGGATTAAAACCATAAACCAATTGAAAATGTGAGTACTTAGTAGCAGAATGAACATCATGATTATATGCAAACTCAACATGAGGCAAACAATCTTCCCATGATTTAATGTTCTTTTTAATGATTGAACGCAACATAGTAGATAAAGTCCTATTAACTACTTCAGCTTGCCCATCAGTTTGTGGATGACAAGTAGTTGAGAATAGAAGCTTAGTCCCTAGTTTAGACCACAAAGTTTTCCAAAAGTAACTCAAGAACTTGGTGTCCCTATCAGAAACAATCGTTCTAGGCATGCCATGTAAACGAACTATCTCCCTAAAGAACAGTTCAACTACAAGTGATGCATCATCAGTTTTATGGCAAGGAATGAAATGAGCCATTTTTGAAAACCTATCTACAACCACAAAAATTGAGTCTCTGCCTTTTCTAGTTCTAGGCAAACCAAGAACAAAATCCATTGAAATATCAGTCCATGGGGCAATAGGAATGGGCAAGGGAGTATACAAACCTTGCGATTGAACCTTGGCCTTAGCCTGTTTGCAAGTAGCACAACGAGCACAGATTCGTTCTACATCTCTCTCATGTGCGGCCAGAAGAAATGATCTTATAGGGTGCTTAGAGTCTTACCCACACCAAAGTGTCCCATTAAGCCTCCTCCTTGCGATTCCCTAACAAACAAATCTCGCAAAGAACAGTGAGGTACACAAAGTCGGTTCTCATAAAAACAGGAATCCCTCATGTCTAAAGTATTTCCCAGATGCAAATTTCTCACAAGTTTGAAAAAATTCTTTGAATTCAGAATCGGTTGCATACATCCCTTTTATCTGCTCAAATCCTAGCAATTTTGCATCAAGAGTAGAGATGAGAACATACCTTCTAGACAGTGCATCGGCGACTATATTGTCCTTACCTTGTTTGTACCGAATGACATATGGGAATGTTTCTATGAATTCGACCCATCTTGCATGTCTTTTGTTCAGCTTCTGTTGTCCCTTCAAATGTTTTAGGGACTCATGATCAGTGTGGATCACAAAGTCTTTGGGCCAGAGGTAATGTTGCCACGTTTGGAGTGCTCTAACCAAGGCGTATAGCTCCTTGTCATACGTTGGGTAGTTCAGTGTTGCTCCTCCAAGTTTTTCACTAAAATAGGCGATTGACCTCTTCTCCTGCATCAACACAGCTCCAATTCCCACACCAGATGCATCACATTCAATTTCAAAAGTTTTCATAAAATCTGGTAAAGAAAGAAGAGGTGCATTAGTAAGCTTCCCTTTTAGGAGTTGAAACGCATCTTTGAGCTGTTTCCCATTTGAAACCCATATCTTTTTTTATTACTTCGGTGAGTGGGGCAGCAATGGTGCTGAAGTCTTTCACAAACCGTCTATAGAAGCCGGCAAGACCATGGAAGCTCCTGACTTCTCCAACTGTTTTAGGCCTAGGCCATTCGTGGACAGCCTTTACTTTCTCCTCATCAACTCTTATGCCATGTGCACTCACAACAAAGCCCAGAAACACAAGATTATCCGTGCAAAATGTGCATTTCTTCAAATTCGCAAAGAGTTTTTCATTTCTCAAAATGCCTAAAACAGATTTCACATGCTCTAAGTGATCATCTAAGTTCTTGCTGTAAATTAAGATATCATCAAAATATACAACAACAAAGATTCCAATGAAAGTTCTCAAAACATGATTCATTAGCCTTATAAACGTACTAGGTGCATTAGTTAACCCAAAGGGCATGACTAACCATTCATACAATCCATGTTTTGTTTTAAAGGCTGTTTTCCACTCATCTCCCTCTTTCATCATAATATGATGATATCCGCTTTTAAAATCTATCTTAGAGAAAATGCAAGAACCATGTAATTCATCTAGCATGTCATCTAAGCGAGGGATAGGATGGCGATACTTTACCGTGATGTTGTTGATGGCGCGGCAGTCAACACACATTCGCCAAGTGCCATATTTCTTAGGAATGAGCAGATCAGGTACAACACAAGGACTCAGGCTTTCCCGAATGTGTCCCTTTCCCATAAGTTCATCAACCTGCCTTTGTAGCTCCTTAGTCTCCACGGGATTGGTTCTGTATGCATGTCGGTTTGGGAGTGAATCTCTTGGCATGAAATCGATCTGGTGCTCAATCCCTTGGATTGGTGGCAAACCGCTCGGATTGTCCTCGGGGAAGACATCTTCAAAGTCCTGCAAGACAAAAATAAAACTGCTCGGAAGTTCCGGCTCAAGATTAGTTAAGCTTGTCAGAGCTCCCTTGTACATAAGTACAATCACAACTTGCTCTGAAAATAAAACCCTCTTGATCTCACTAGCACTCGCTAATAGACTAGAGTGTTTCCTCTTGGGTTTGTTCTCACATGCCTTTAACTCGGTTTTTCTCAAGCTCTCACTCTCTTTTTCTTTCTGGTTTTTAGTGTTTTGGACACTCTCAGTTTCTTCCTCTTTTTTTTTTCTCTCGAATCTTTTGATCTTGATAGATTTCTTTTGGCGTTAAAGGGACCAGACTGATCTTCTTACCTTTGAAAGCGAAAGAGTGCTTGTTTGTGAGGCCATCATGAATCACCTTGCGATCAAACTACCAAGGTCTTCCCAAGAGTATATGTCCAGCCTCTATAGGTAGCACGTCGCAAAGAATCTCATCCCCATAGCTTCCTATCGACAAAGGAACCAACACTTGCTTGGTTACCTTCAGGTTTCCCTTATCATTCAGCCACCTAAGGTAATACGGTTTGGAATACTTCTTTGTTTCCAGGTTCAGCTTTTCTACCATTGTGATGCTTGCCACATTCGTACAGCTCCCTCCATCAATGATGAGGCTGCACACCTTATCCTTCACAAGACACCGTGTGTGAAACAGGTTCTCGCGCTGCTCCTCTTCTTTTGCCTTGTCTTGCACGAGTAGTGTTCTCCTTGTAACTACTAGTAAGTCTCCTTTCTTTGCGTACTCCTCAATCTCCTCCATAGATGGTGTAGCATCTGATTCTTCTTCCTCCTCAGTTTCGATCTCCCCATTCTCTCTCAACACCATAGTCCGTTGGTTTGGACAAGCGTTTGCATAATGTCCCTTTCCTTTGCACTTATAGCAATGAACATCCTGGTTCCTAGTGCTGGAACTCTCGGCTCTCTCCTTCGGGTTTGTAGAAGAAGTTGGAAAAAAGGCTTAAACTCCATACCTGGTTTGGAATCGGTTCTCGGCCTCAAGGTTGGCTTCTCTTCCTTGGAGTAGTTCGGTCTCTTGCTAGATCCGAATGGTTGGCGTGTAACACCCCTCCTCTTGAGCTGTTGTTCGACCAAGATGGTTTTATGAAGCATCTCCTCTAGTTCCACATAGTGCTGCATCTCAAGCCGGTCCTGAATGTCTCGACTCAGGCCGCTCATGAACCTTGCCATAGTCGCCTCCTTATCCTCTGAAATATCAGCTCGAGTCATGATAGTCTCCATCTCTTGGAAATAATCTTCGACACTCCTACTCCCTTGAGTGAGTCTCCTTAGTTTTTGATGCAACTCTCTAAGGTAATGGCTGGGCACAAAGCGTTTCCTCATGATCGCTGTCATTTCTTCCCAAGTATCCACCGGGGGCTCTCTACGACTCCTTCTACTTGTCACCACTTGATCTCACCAATTAATAGCGTAATCAAAAAATTCAGTGGTGGCTATTTGTACCTTCTTGGGATCGGGGTAGCTTTGACAATCAAAGACCAATTGATTTTCTTCTCCCATTCTAAGTAAGTGTCCGGATCGTTCTTCCCGTGAAATGGTGGAATTTTCAGTTTTAGTCCTCTTAGACTATCTTCGTCTCGGCCCCTTGCTTCTCGCACACGTCTAGGCCTTCCATGACTACTATTTGAGGAGTTTCCTGCAGCATCATGTCGCCTTCTTGCGTCTCTAGCACGTCAAGGTCGCTCTTGGTCTTCATTAGGCGAGTATTCCTCCTCGGTATAGTAAACAACGCCACCCACAGCCCTTGCTACTCTTGGTTGTACGCGTCCTCCTTCAACCGGTACAACAGGCGGTTGTTGTTGTGCAGCTTGCAAACGGTCCACTCTCTCATGGATTTCTTCGAATTCTTCTCTCATCATCCGCCTCATCTCCCCCATTAGTGCTCGCATTTGGATGTCTGAAATTCCAGCTTGAGGATTGGGGATGGCCGGTTGTTGTTGATCACCTCCTTGATCAACGTTTTGTTCATCTCATAACATGGTGACCTGAAACAAGAAACAATCAAGATTAGTAGTAAAAATTTCTTACACACACGAGTGTTTCCCAAAGAATTTTTCCCAAGTGTTTCCCTTAGTGTTTCCCAAGTGTTTCACTCTTTCACACAACACTCAAAATGTTCTCCCAACTCACTTTCACTCAGCGATTCTCCAAAGTTCGGATAGAACTAGACAAGCTTAGCTTAATGAACTTTTCCCAAATAACCAAAATGATTTGTCTAAAGACAAAAAGAAATTTACATAGAAAGATAAGAAGAAATTTAGATAGAAAGTCAACAACTTATAGAACAAAGCAACTAAATTAACTAGATTTTTTTTTTTTTTTTTTTTGATTTTCTGTTTTTATAGAACTTTTTTTTATTTTATATATACTGAATATTACGAAATTACTGATAAATTAAGCAAGATAGATAGTTGAAGAAAAGAAGAATTTCGATGTGAAGGTGAAGATGAAGGTGATGATGAAAATGATAAGAAAGATAATACCGAGGCTTTGAGATAACTCTGATACCACGTGATACGGAATTGCCCAAAAACGACTCAAAGGTTGGTGACAGGATAATCCTCGACTCAGCTGATTCGCAAACGATCCAAATGAACAAGGCGGGGAATGACTTCAGGCCTAGAAACCCGTGGTGCAATGGGAAGAGATGCAAGAATCACTCTCGATATTTCTCAACGCTTGACACACTTAAACGCTCTCAAGAACTAAAATCGGTAGCAAGGTCCGCGCACAAAGGTGATGACAAACCTTTATGAATCGACCAGTTGACTATTTGGAATCACACCAAGATTATCAAAAAGTTCACACAGAACTAAAGAGAATCACTCTCTAAGAAATCGCAAATCATTTGCAAAGGTTTATAAAATTCAAAGTTGGATCATGTTTTAATTGGCCTTGTTTTGGACTTGGATGCAAGTTAAAACAAGTGTTTGGGCTTGATCATGATTTATGTGCCAAATCCCTTCAAGTAGCCCAGCAATGGCCTTAGCAAGTTTTCTGGTTCTTGCTCTTGTCATAGGTCATTTCGGAACAAGCAACGTATCTTCTGGTTCAAGCTCACTCTCGGTTGCATGCTCAGCTACAAGCTCATCTTCCTTGCTGCTGCTGCTAGTCACGATCACATCAGTTATGGTAATAGTGAAGAAGCCCATGCATTTGATGGGGATTGCTTAGCATCCCTCTTCCACACAACGATAAAAAATGAGGTTGAAAGTAGTAATGTTGCAAAGAAGAGAACAAGGACCAAGGCCAAGGGGAAAAACGGACCAAGCAAGTTTGATGAGCCCAAGCCGAGCTAAGCCAACCTTCCACCATGACTCTCACCCCTTGGAAACATGAAAATGGGGTAGTTGAATACAAGATCAAATGCAAAGGTCGGTCGAAGCCTTTTGCCTCGATCAAAGCCATCCTTACACCGGAGCTTAAAGAGAAAGGGCAAGCCGGTCTACAAGAGGTCATGAGCAAGGTCCTCAAGCTTGAACTCAAGGATCCACCATGGAGTGCTCACACTCCCCATCACCCGCCTAAAAGGGTAACATAAGTCAAACTTAGTGACTTTAAACAAAGTGCACTTGGGAGACATTCCCATGTTTATCATTGTAAATATTTTAGTTGCTTTCGAGTTAAATTTTGCATTTCTTGGGCCTTTTGATGGTTTTGTTAAGTGGTTGCAAGGGTCTTAATGGTAACAAGGTCGTGGAAAGGTGAAAAGGGTATTTGATGTTGGGAAGCTCTCCATTCACATAGTACCACCCTTCCATTGTAAGTAGCTTTTTCCTTTTGAGTCTTTGCATTTCTTCTTTTGTTTTGGGTTTCTTCCTTGAATTTACTTCACACCGGGACGGTGTGATTTAAGTTTGGGGGAGGGACCGGTATCTAACCATGTGTTTTGTGTCTTATTTTCGATCTTGCATCCCTTGAGTCTCACGCATATCATGCACGCACTTATTCCATAGCAAAACTCATAAAAATCGAAAAATTTCAAAATTTTGCATTTCATCTAGTTGCATTTCATGTGTAGGATTAAGTCTATTTTGCATATAGGTTGCATTGCATATAGCATTGGGAGAAACATTCTTGTAGAGTATCATATTTAGAGCTTAGTCCAATGTCCTTGTTGCTAGTTACTTGATGCTTTGATCTCGTGTTAGAAATCAAGAGCGAACCATACTTTGATCTCACGTCTTATTACTCATGTCTTGGCTAAAGTAAGTTTTGATTTGAATCCAATCCTACTTAAGTGAAAACCATCAATCTTGACATTTTAATTACCGTGTTCATGCATTGCATAATAAACTCATGGATACCACATACATAATTGGGTCATCTTATCCTTTTTACCACTCTTGTTGGCCCAAGTAGCCAATTCCCATCTTTGGAATGGTTAACCTCACCTTGAACCAACCCGTCTTTCAAGCCTACATCTTTAGTGAGCGTTGTGAGGCCTTATTTTTGAATGAACTTAGCAAAAAGTGTTGGGTTTAGAGCGACAAGGAAAGGCTTTCATGTAGAACTAGCTCGCGCGTCAATGAGCTAGATTAGGCTAAGTTAGATAGGTTGGTATCTTGAGATGAGGGGAATGGATGAAAAAGAAAGAAAAAAAAAGAAATTTGGGAGAAGGATTAGGGGAAGCAATAAGTTTGAAATGGTTGGCAAGAATATATGTGGTTTAGCCCTAAGTGTAAAAAAAAAGGGATAGTCTCTATCTTTGAAAAGAAAGAAAAGAAGCCAAAATGGCTAAAGCAAGCTAGAAAAGAAAATGAAAGAGACTAAAGGAATTAAGAGAAGAGCTAAGTCAAGGAAAATAATGGAAGCCAAACCATTTGGTGAAGAAGAAATCCCCTAAGCGCTTAAAGAAAAGAAAGATGATGAAGAGATGTGGTATGAGAAGGCAAAGTGCCTTGTGGAAGGGTAGCTAGGATTGTTTCTTTGAGGGTTTAGAAGTAGGGTCGAAATTGTAATGGGGCATTGGGTAGATGGAAGTCTAAGCTTGTATGCATCGGTTGCTTTTCACCCTTAGCATTTTCCCAAAGTTCATTCCTTAGTTAAGAGATCCCTTGTTTTGAAACCGCCAAATGTATTGAGATCATTTTTATCTCAAAACCTTATCATTAACCAAATGAGTTTATTCGCCTTGCATGAACATGATCCACTTGAAACTATAAATTGAGTGTCAAAGGATTGGATGATAGGAAGGCATGTGTAGGTTGAGGCTTGAGCATGATTTGTGTAGGGATAGGTATGGCTAGCTTCTTTTGAGTAAGACTTGTTTGATCGCATTTTAAAATTTTGCAACTTGGACATTGGGCTTGAATTCTTTTTGTGGTACTTTTGGATTTAGACTCCCACTTTCAAACCTCTCTCTCAACTTGTTCTTATTTGCTTGAGGACAAGCAAATGATTAAGTTTGGGGGAGTTGATATTCTAATATTTTACTCGTTTTAGCATGCATTTATCTTAATGTTTTGAGTCGCATGCATGTGTTTTTCATAGTTTTCTTAGTATTTTGGTCTAAATTAGTGTTTAGGGTGTTGCATTAGGTCATAGAGAGTTTTTGCATGCATTTGGAGTGTTTTCTAGGTGTTTGGAGGCAATTTGGGAATATTTGGACAAATGGACCAAAGTAGGATGCAAGGGTCATCCGAAACACCGGAAAGTTGTGGCTGGCCGAAGGCCTTCCGATCTTAATCAGCTTCAACGGTCTTCATGGAAGTTGTAGAGGAGTGAGTTGGCTTTCTAGAGGAGTTGTAATCAGGTCATTCGGATGTCAGGTTCAGGAGTTATGGTCGATTTACTAAGTGTATGTCCATCTGTTCCGACCCATTTCCAAGCGGTACAAATGGTCGGCATGACACCAGGGATTTGTACCGACCCATTTGTACCGACCCAGGACTGGTCGTTACAAATCTCTTCATACCCAGCTTCACTTCCATGCCGGCCAAATTTCACCGACGTGCATCCTTCGCCTACAACAACACCGACCCGTCCTTAAGCGATATGGCATGCTCGGCATCAATCCTCAAAGTTCAGTACCGACCTATCCTGGTGCGGTACAATTGCTCGGTATTGGGGCAAAGATTAGTACCGACCTGTCCTAGCTCGGTACACTTGGTCGGTACAAAGCCACTTCCAAATCCGTCCCCGTGAAGCCAGCCGAAGTGACTCAAAGATCAGGCCGAATAAAGAACTTACACTCTGATTTAGCTTCGGAAGTCTTCATAGAAGTTGTAAATAATGGAGTTATCTGTCTACTGAAGGTGGTTGGAGGTCATTCGGACATGTATTCCAGGAGATATCGCGATTTTACCGAAGGTGTATCCGTCTGGCCGCGAGACCAACTCCGACCAGCATTGGATCGGCACAAGTAAGTCCAGTACCGACCTGTCCTGGTGCGGTACACTTGATCGGTACTGGGACAGAGACTAATACCGACCCAGATCACTCCCCATACCGACCCAGAACCGATCGGTACAAAACTCAATATGTCCTCATCAAAGCCAGCCGAAGTCACCCAAAGATCAGGCCAAATGAACCACTTACGTTCGGAATTAGCTTTGGAAGTCTTCATAGCAGTTGTAGATAATTGAGTTAGCTGTCTTCTGGAGGTAGTTTGTCATTCGGAGTGGTGGTTCGAAAGATACATCAGATTTAGCGAGGACACGTCCGTCTAGCGCCCAAAGGAGCTATGCTCAGAGATTAGTACCGACCCACTGTACCGACCCATGACTGGTCGGTACAGACCTCCAGAATTAGCCAAAAACCAGTTTCAGCCGGGTCAATACCCGGTTTGTCCCGGGTTGACCCGGTTCGGCCCCCTTTCATTATTTAAGCCCAAAAACCTAATTTCTTTGTTTATCTCTTTTTCTCTTGCTAAAAACCTCTCCTTTTTAGGATTCTTGGATTTTGTAAGAGAGATCTTGATTTTATTTATGCAATCTAGGTTTTAGTTTCTTAATCTCGTCTAATCTTTCATCTTTCTATTCTCTAATCATGATTAACAACACCTCTTTCATGAGATTTAGTATATTCTTCATGATTAGTGAGTAGTTCTTCTTGGATCATTTGGGTTTGGTAGATTAGAGGGTTTCTTTGTTAATCTTTGATGTCTAGAGCTTAATTGTCTTGTCTCCTTTCTTGTTTAATGTTTATAATGCTAGATTAGGCTTGAGAAAGTTAAATCTAGATCATAGGGAATTTCATGCACACTAGGTGTTTGATTAAATTCTCCAATGAACTAAATAAGAGATTTTCACACTTAGCTCATGAGAATGATTGTCTAAGATGAATTTTGGCTATTGGAACTTGTTATTTAATGCTTGTTGATTGCTTATTCACAAATGAGAATTTGATCTTGAATTTGTAATTAACAAAGTGATTAGTGCTAAGAGATTATATTAATCTTGATTAGTGTTCTATGCTTAAGGAAATGCACTTGTGTGATTGTGTAGATATCATTGCTTAGCTTAAGATCCCCCAAATCAATTGCCTTACCCAAAGATCTTCTTTTTAATCATTGTCTTAATCTTGCTTAGTTCTTGCTACTTGTTTGCTTTGTTTAATTGAATCATTAGCTTGCTAAATTTAAAACTAAAACCACTTGATTTGCTTAGCTTATATAGTTTTTTGGATTCCTAGTGTGTTAGCCTCATACCTCCTTGGTTCGATATCTTAAATACCACAATGACATGAGTGAGATTTGAGTAATTGATTAGTAAAAATCTTACTATCAGTCACTTACCCAATATATTACATATGCGTATCTTATTTTTGGGCAAATACATATATGTATTTTGCATTTTATGTTTTGGGCCACAATATTTGATATTTGTCATATCACCATTTATAGTATCACCATTTAATAGTATCAAACAAAATATGTAACAAAAGGTAATGTAGGAAGTTTTTACCCAGTTAGATTATATTTCACATCACTTTTTAAAATCATTTATACTTTTTACATGTTTTTACAATTTAAATGATAACACATTTACTATAATAAGGCACAAACATATCTAAAATATTAAATTAACTAAAGGAATTCCAAAACAAATTGGAAAATAAAAACTAATAGTTCAACCAGTTAAAAATTAAAAAAATCTAATCTTTATGGATTATATCTAACTTTACTTTGTAATAATAATTAAGATTAATTACTAGATGTTGTATATAATAGAACTGATCTTCTTTTTCTCCTCTCTATATCCAGTCTTAGCTTTAAAATTCTAAGCATATAAATGGAACTTAAGCTAGAGGAAGTGGACAGAGAAGTGATCAAGCCTGCTTCAGCCACACCTAATAATGACCTAATTCAACTCTCCCTTATCAACTATTTGTGTCCACCAACTTACGTCTCTGCGATCTTTTTCTATAACAACACCAACAATCTCAACTCAGAGATCATCTCCCAGAAGCTTAATACCTCTCTTTCCCACACTCTCTCACGTTACTATCCTTTCGCCAGACGAATAAAAGGTGACTCCACCAGCTGCAACAACGAAGGAGCCGTCTTTACAAAGGCTCTCACACCAATCTCCTTCTCTCTGATTTCCTCAAAACCCTAAACACTGAATCTTTAGAAACTCTTTCCAACAACGGCTTTGGGAGAATCTCCCAGACCTGACCTTTACTAAGTGTCAAGGTCAATTTCTTTGGGTCCGGATCAGGTGTAGCGGTCGCGGTCAATGTCTCTCACCTAGTCTACGACGCAGCCTCACTTTTCACATTTATCTCGGACTGGGCCAATACGACAAAAGTGGAGTCTAATGATCGTATGGTGCATAGTCCTCATTTTGCATCCACAACTATCTACCCTCCTCCTCATGTCTCTTTTGAGGTCCCAAAAATTGACCCTCCTACTCATCTTAATGAGAGTTGTGTTACAAAGAGGTTCGTGTTCGAATCATCTATGATCGAAGAGCTTAAACGCAAGGCTGCTAGTGAAACTGTAGATGTACCTTTGATAGTAGGATTTTTACTAATCAATTACTCAACCCTACTCATATCATTGTAGAATTTAAGGGTCAATCCAAATGGGTTTTAGTATCTCAAGCACCAAGAATACATATAACTACTTAATTTAAGCAAGACAAGTTGGTTTTTGTGTTTAATCTAATTAGCTAATCAAATTTAAAACAAGTAACAAGAACTAGCAATATTAAACGAGTTGAAATTCAATAAATATAAACGAATCCAAGGATGGGTAATCGATTCTAGATGATACATGGCTAATTCATGATGCTCAATACTCAAACAAGGCTAATCCCTAGGCAATGATCATTAAGTGTGATTAATCCTCTCTCAAGGCACTAATCACCATGCTAATTATTAATCCAAGATCAAATTCTCATTTGTGAATTATTAATTAGCAAGCATAAAGTGTAAGCATTCAAGATCAACCAAAATAAACACCCTAGACAACTACTCTCATAGGCTAGGAATGAATATCTCTTGATAAGTTCATATAGGCATTTCACCGAACACCTTGTGGGTGGGAAATGCCCTTTGATCTAAACCAGCTTTCCCAAACAAATCTAGCATTAGGATCACTAATCAAGAAGGGAAATACATTAATCTATCCCATAGCATCATAAATCATCCATGGAGCCATCATGAATCTAACCCATCCTCAAACCCTACAAGACTACTCACTAATAATAATGGACCCAACAAATCATATGAAGAACATGTTAAATCTCATGATTAAATGATTAGATGATTAAGAAGGAAAGATAGAAGATAGAAATCAAGAAATCCAAACTTAAATTGCATAAAAAGTAGAAGATCTCTCTTACAAATTACTTAGAACACACTTAGAGAGGTTTTTAGCATAAGAAAAGAGATAACCGTAAGAAAATTAGGTTTAGAGTATTTATAGTAAAGAGTGGGCGAACTGGGTTGACCCGGGACAAACCGGGTACCGACCCGGTCGTAATGGGTCGTAAGCTTCTACACCGACCGGTGGCTCGGTGTGGTGGTTTGGTGTGGAACGGTTTGCCTTGGACAAGGTGAGGTGCACCAGACGGTGGCTCGGTGTGGAGATCCGGTGCTTAGCTTCTGTCCCTGCACTGGACGGATGGGTCGGTGCAAACGTCCTGAAGATCGACACCGGATGGTCGCGCCGAACGGACGGGTCGGTGCTGGGCGAGAGAGAAGGGCAACACCGGACTGTGGGTCGGTGCTGGAAGAGATCTTGGTCCGGTGCTTAGCACAAAAGTCTCTATCCTCATACCGGACGGACGGGTCGGTGCTGGGCGCCTTGTTCTCCTTTGGCCGAGTGCACCGGACGGCTACATGATAGTAGGATTTTCCGTGTATCAACTACTCAAAATGCCTATGTAGCATAAGAGGTATCGAATCCAAATGGGTTAAGTCTCAAGCACCAAGAATACGTACAACTTCTTAAGTTAAGCAAATAAAGGGGGTTTTGATTTTATCTAACAACCTAATGATTGAAATTAAACAAGTGGACAAGTAATAGCACTAAAAACGATTAAGACAATCATTAAAAGAGGATCTTTGGACATGGCAATTGATTTGGGGAAATCTTGAGTTAAGCAATGATGACTATCCAATCACAAAAGTGCATTTCCTTAAGCCTAGAACACTTAGAGATTAGGCTAATCTTGATTAGTGTTCTAGGCTTAAGGAAATGCACTTTTGTGATTGGATAGTCATCATTGCTTAACTCAAGATTTCCCCAAATCAATTGCCTTGCCCAAAGATCCTCTTTTAATCATTGTCTTAATCGTTTTTAGTGCTATTACTTGTCCACTTGTTTAATTTCAATCATTAGGTTGTTAGATAAAATCAAAACCCCCTTTATTTGCTTAACTTAAGAAGTTGTACGTATTCTTGGTGCTTGAGACTTAACCCATTTGGATTCGATACCTCTTATGCTACATAGGCATTTTGAGTAGTTGATACACGGAAAATCCTACTATCAATTTGGCGCCGTTGCCGATTGGGTCTAGCTTTCAACATTAGGATTTTACTTCTTTTTGAGATTAAGCCTTTTTCTTATCTTTTGGTTACTAATCTTTCTTCCAAGCTCTCTCTTGTAGGTACATGAACACAAGAGCTAGAGGTGTACACAACCTTGTTGAACCAATCGACAACATACACCTCTTGGACCGTGGGGTTAGAGAAAGGAGAGGAAGAAGGCGTGCTCAACACATTGAGAGGTTGGGTATGGATATAGAGAATGAAAACGTGGACCAAGCTCCACATCAAAGAGCATATGGTGGTAATGGAAACCACCACCCACCCGCCCATAATGCTAGAGCTCAAAACGTTGTTGGAGCGGGTGATGCGGCAAATGCTCATGTCAACCGCCAAGGGATTCATGCACCACCGGTTGAATGCAATGACTTTGAAGTCAAAGCAAGCTTCATCAACATGGTGCAAAGTAACAAGTTTCATGGCCTTGCGGTAGAAGACCCTCTTGATCATTTGGATCACTTTGACCGTATTTGTAGCTTGACAAAGATGAATGGAGTGTCGGAGGATAGCTTCAAGCTAAGGTTGTTTCCTTTTTCTCTTGGAGACAAGGCAAGGCAATGGGAAAAGAACCTCCCCCAAGGTTCCATCACCTCTTGGAATAAATGCAAAACCGCCTTCCTTGCCAAATTCTTCTCCCACTCAAGAACGGCCAAACTAAGGAACGAGATATCAAGCTTCACTCAAAGAGCGAATGAGAGCTTCAATGAAGCATGGGAGCGGTTTAGGAGCTATACATCGCAATGCCCTCATCATGGATTTTCGGATGCTTCACTCCTAAGCACTCTATACCGTGGAGCATTGCCCAAGATCCGCATGTTGCTTGACACCACCTCTAATGGAAGCTTCTTGGGCAAAGAAGTGAATGAAGCGATAGAGTTGGTAGAGAACCTTGCATTGAGTGATGGCATTTATGGTGATGACTATGACCGGTCTACAAGAGCCACAAGTGACTTTGAGGAGCAAAAACGAACCAAAGCCATGATGGCTCTCCATGAGAGGTTAGATAAGCACTCATCCATGATGGAGAAGCAAGCTACCATGATGGACAAGCTTCTCAATGCTTCCACTAAACCGGTTCACTTCGTTGGTGAAGAAATGGTGGATTTGCGTAACACCGAAGACGTGCATTACATTGGGAACAATGGTGGCTATCAAAGAGGTTTCAACAACACCTATGGCAACCAAGGTCAAGCCCCTCTTAATCACCAACAAAGCTATGCTCCCGAAAACAACTTCCAACCAAATCATGGTGGTTATCAGCAAATCTTTGTCCCACAATCTCAAGGCACTAACTCCATGCCTCAATACCTTGATGTGAAAAATGTTCTTCAACAACTTCTCCAAGGCCAAGCAAGTGGAGCATTGGATATAAGCAAGAAGATGGAGGAAATAAATACCAAGGTAGCTTGCTCATACAATGATCTCCACAAGAAGCTTGAGGCATTGAGTTCCAAAGTGCAAGAAATGGAGACCAAGGGAAACAATGGAGACAAAGTACAACAAAGTTCTTCAAATGGGAAAGCAAATGAGTATTGCAATGCCATCTTCTCAAAGGAGCCACGTCCCATTGAAGATCATGAAGCCGCCACTAATGAGATTGAGCTTCTACTCTATGGATCTCAAGCTCCCTTGAAGCTCAATGAGGACATTGAGGAACAACGTGGGGGAGTGACCCTTGAGAAGAATGAGAACGTGACCTTGGTTGAATGCAAAGACTCGCCAAGCTCAACTAGGATCGAGCCTAAGTCTCTCCCCAAGCTTGGTAATCCCGGTAAATTCTCTATAGCTTGCTCTCTTGGAGATTTGGAGATTGAGGATGCTTTGTGTGATTCCGGGTCAAGTGTGAATGTCATGTCCCATGAGATGTTCAAGAGTCTAGGGATAAGAAACCTCACCTATCACCCATCACCTATCACCTTTGGAGACGCTTCTTCACGGAAACCACTTGGTCTTCTTGAAGATTATCCGCTTAAGGTTGGGGATTGCATAGTCCCAACGGACTTCGTTGTCATGGAGATGAAGAAGACCAACAAGCTCCCACTTCTCCTTGGAACCCCATTCCTACTTACCACCGGCGCTAGAATGGATTTCAAAGATCAAAGGGGAGTTCTCTTGAATGTGGATGATAAGGTATATTACCCAATGAGGACTTCTTCCAACAAGCTTTGTGGCACAATTACCATAAAGGATGATGAGTTTCGTGAAGAAGAAGCGAGGTATGTGGGTAGATGTGAGATGGTTGAAGAAGCTCCACCCCCAAAGGTCTATGAAGAGGAAGAGAAGTCTCTTGAGAGAAAAGATTTGGGTTATGGTAATGACAAGGAAGCTTCGGAAGTTGATATAGCTTGTTTGGAACCGCTTCCTCCCACCACAATGGAGAATGACGTTGAGGGTAGCAAGGGTGCAAAGAAGAAGACAAAGGCCAAGGCTAAGATGGGAAACGGATCAAGCAAGCTTCATGGGTCTAGGTCCGAGCCAAGCCAGCCTTCTATGATGACTCTCACTCCTTGGAAGCACAAGGATGGAGTGATTGAGTACAAGATCAAGTGCAAAGGACGGCCCAAACCTTTTGCCTCGGTCAAGGCGATCCTCACACCCGAGCTCAAAGAGAAAGGGGAAGCCGGTCTTGAAGAGGTCATGAGCAAGGTGCTCAAGCTCGAGCTCAAAGATCCACCATGGAGTGCTCACACTCCTCTCTCACCCGCCTAAAAGGGTAACCAAAGTCAAACTTAGTGACTTTAAACAAAGTGCTCTTGGGAGACACCCCAAGCTTATCATTGTACATACTTCCTTTTCATGTCTTTCTATGCTTTCTTGTTCTTTTTGATCTTTTGTTGGGTGGTTGCAAGGTTCTTGATGGTAGCAAGGTCGTGGCAAGGCACATTGGTGTAGATGTCGAAAGATCTTCATTCATCTCCATTCATCTAGTCTCACTCCTCATTTGTAAGTAACTCTTTCCTTTTGAGTCTCTTTGCATTTTTTGGTCTCTCTCTTGATCTTCTTTCACACCGAGACATTGTGATTTAAGTTTGGGGGAGGGACCGGTGTCTAATCATGCGTTTTGTGATCTTATTTTGCCTTTTTGCATATTGAGTCTCATGCATATCATGCATTTTCAATAAATTTGCAAATTTTTGAACTTTTGTGCATTCCATATAGGATCGAGTCTAGATGCATAGCATATAAGGTAGCTTTGCATGAGCATTAGGAGCAATGACAGATTTATCCTTTTAAAGTATCATATTTAGAACTTGATTCAATGCCCTCGTTGTTTGTTGTTTGATGCTTTTGATCTCGTGTTGAAATCAAGGATGAACCATATTCCGATCTTGCGTTTCATTACTAGGGTCTTAGCTAAAGCAAGTCTTGATTTGATTTCAATCCTACCTAAGTGAAAACCATAATTTTGACATTGAAATTATCATGCTTGTGCATTGCATAGTGAATTCATGGTTACCATATACATACTTGGGCTCTCTTATCCTTTTCACCACTCTTTTGCTAGTCCAAGTAGCTGTTTCCCATCATTGGAACGGTTTACCATACCTTTAACCTACCCTCCTTTCAAGCCAAAATCTTTAGTGTGCGTATGTGAGGCCTAATTTTTCGAGTAAGCTTGGCAAAAAGTGTTGAGTTTAGGGCGACAAGGATAGGATTGCATGTAGATCTAGCCGAACATCAAAGGCTAGACTAGGCTAGGCTCGTGGGAAAGGGAAGTTTTGGGTTTGGTGTGAACGAAAATGTGTGACTAATGGAATTGTGGATAAGAAGGAAGTGGGATCAAAAGGGAGAAAGTGAAGGTGAAAGAGGAATGCAATATTGTGATACGGTTAGTGCAAGTTATCAATAATAGCTCTTAGTGATAGTTATAGCCTCATAGAAACAAAGGAAAAAGCCAAAAATTGGCTAAGGCATCAATTGGTAAATGATGAGGCAAGGCAAAGAAAAAGAAAGAAAGAAGAGATAAAGAAACAACAAAAAGAAGCACGAAACCACAAGATTCAATGAAGAAGAAGTTCATGTATGGGGCATGAAGGCAAAAAGGCCAAGTGAGAAAAGGGTAGCTTAGGATGAGGACTTCATGGGTCGATATGCTAGGGTTAGAGACGATTTAGGCATTGGGTAGATGTAAGTCTATCCTTGTATGCATAGATTGCCTTTTACTCTTAGCATTTTGCTAAAGCTTGCTCATTCGTTAAGAGATCCCTCGCATTTGTGAAACCCCGTACATTTGAGATCATTTTAGTCTCAAGACCTTACCCTAGCCAAATGGATTCACTTGCCTTGCATGAGCATGACTCACTTGAAACGATTAATGAATGTTAAAGGATTGGATGACATGAATACTTATATAGGTTAAGGCTTGAATTTGATTCGTATAGGGAAGGATATGACTAGCTCTTTTTGAGTAGACTTGTTTGATCGCATCTTAGAGCTCGTAACTTGGACATTGAGTTGAATTCTTTTTATGGTACTTTTGGATTTGAGCTTCCATTTTGATCTTCTTCCTCTTCTTAGTCTTGTTTGCTTGAGGACAAGCAAAGGATTAAGTTTGGGGGAGTTGATATACTCATACTTTACATGTTCTAGCATGCATTTATGTTAGTGTTTTTGGTCCCATGCATGTATTTCCCATAGATTTCTTAGTGCTTTGGTCTAAATTAGAGTATTAGGTATTTTTATTAGGTCCTAGTGAGTCTTGCATGCATTTGGAGCGTTTCTAGGTATTTTGGAGATATTTGGAGCAATTAAGCAAAGTAGGAAGCAAGGGCATCCGAATCGTCCAAAAGAACCTGCCGAACGAAGGCCCTATGATCTGTTCATGACAGTTGTAGAGGGATGAGTTATCTTTCTACCTGATTTTGAATCAAGTCATTCGGACATGTAATGCGGAAGATATGCCCTATTTACCGAAGCTATATCCGACTGGCCGCGAAGATGTCGAACAATACCGACCAGCATTGGGTCGGTACCATGGGTCGGTATTGCTCCAGGGACTTATACCGATCAGAAGCCCTTCTCAACACCGACCCAGATCAGCTCGGCATGAAGGATCAGGAAAATTTGTACCGACCCATTCTGGGTCGGCACAAACCAAGCGGCACAAACACGGCAGTGCAGACCAACCCATTTGTATCGGCAGAAAGAAGTGTATCCAGTCCGATTTAGCCTTGACAATCTTCATGGAAGTTTTCGGGGAATGAGTTACCTTGCAATAGCAGTTGGAATGAGGGCATTTAGATAAGTGGTTCAAGAGATATCGCGATTTTACCGAAGGTGTGTCTGTCTGGCGGCGAGACCAACGCCGACCAGCATTGGATCGACACAAGAAAAGATTAGTACCGACCTGTTCTGGACCGGTACTAACTGGTCGGTACAAAGGCAAAGATTAGTACCGACCTGTCCTAGCTCGGTACACTTGGTCGGTACAAATCCACTCCCCAATCCATCCCCATGAAGCCAGCCGAAGTGTCTTAAAGATCCGGCAGAACGAAGAGGTTACGGTAGATTCAGCGTCAATGATCTGCATGAAAGATGTAGCCAGATGAGTTATCTGTCTATTGGAGGTAATTTGAGGTCATTCGGACATGTATTCCAGGAGATATTGCGATTTTACCAAAGGTATATCCGTCTGGACGCGAGACCAACGCGGAGCAGCATTGGATCGGCACAAGCAAGCCCAGTACCGACCTGTTCTGGAGCGGTACAGCTTGCTCGGTACTGAGGCAGAGAGTAATACCGACCCAGATCACTCCCCATACCGACCCAGAACCGACCAGTACAAAACCCAATCTTTCCTCATCGAAGCAAGCCAAAGTCACCTAAAGATCACGCCAAATGGACAACTTACGTTCGGAATTAGCTTCGGCAGTCTTCATAGAAGTTGTAGATAATTGAGTTATCAGTCTTCTGGAAGTAATATGAAGTCATTCGGAGATGTGGTTCGAAAGATACATCCGATTTAGTGGTGACGTGTCTGTCTGGCGCCCAAATGAGCTATGCGTAGGGAGTAGTGCCGCCCAACTGTACCGACCCAGGACTGGTCGGTACAGATCTCCAAAATCAGCAAAAACCAGTTTCAGCTGGGTCAATACCCGGTTTGTCCCGGGTTGACCCGGTTCGTCCACCTTCTTTTAAATAGTCCAAAAACCTAATTTTCAGGATCTAAGCTTTATTTTCTCTCTTTCTCCTTGCACAAAAACGTGGTCACCTTGATTCCTCTTAGGATTTGGATGATTTTGTAAGAGATATCTTGAGTTTTATGCAATTGGAAGTTTAATCTCTTTAATCTTTCATCTCTTATTCACTTAATCATGGGATTCGACATATCTTTCATAAGATTTGTTGGGTTCTTCATGGTAAGTGAGTAGAAGGTCTTTGGATCATTGGGCTTGGTAGATTAGGGATTTCTTTTGTTAATCTTTGATGTCTAGAGCTTAATGATGTTATTTCCTTTCTTATTTAGTGGTTTAATGATAGATTAGGCTAGAGATAGTTAATCTAGATCATAGGGAATTTCATGCACACAAAGTGTTTGATGAAATTCCTCAATGAACTAAATAAGAGATTTTCGTACTTAGCTTATGAGAGTGAATGTCTAAGGTGAATCTTGCCTAATAGAACTTATGATTAATGCTTGCTAATTATATTTTCACAAATGAGAATTTGATCTTGATTTTGTAATTAGTGAAGTGATTAGTGCTAAGAGATTAGGCTAATCTTGATTAGTTTCATTTAACCGTTCAAGTGAATCATGTTCATGCGAGACAAGTGAATTCATTTGGCTAGGGTGAAGGTCTTCAGATTAAGATGATCTCAAATGTATGAGATTACTCCAATGTAAGGGATCTGTCAATAAATGAGCAAGCTTTAGCAAAATGTTAAGAGTAAAATGCAATCTATGCATACAAGGATATACTCACATCTACCCAATGCCTAAAGTGTCTCTAACCCTAGCATCTCTAACCATGAAGCCCCAAACCTAAGCTATCCTTTTGTTCTCGGGGCTTTTTGCCTTCATGTCCCACACATCTTTCTTCATCTTTCTCACTTGGGGAGTTTCTTTTTCTTCCTTGAACTTTGTGGTTTTGTGCTTTTCTTGTTGTTCCGTTAGTGATATGCTCAAATTAATACCCTAAAAGTACTACATCAGTCGTTATAGTATAAGTAGGGGTCGAACACAAGAACTCCAGATTTCACACAATAGACTATGTAGATTCGAATTAAGCTAAACCAAATAGATGTAATTTAAAGCAATACGTAAATTAAACTAGTTGTATATCAATGGGAAAGAAGATAGGCTCAGGGTATTTCTCAGGAATTCAATGAATGTAGATAAACTAACTAACATGATTCAGTTTTAGCGCGGTTCTTGAACTCAAATCACTAAAGTATAGCTAACCAACTCTCGTTGCGAAAACTATCTAAGTCTAAATCCTAGAATTCCAAATCTCTTTGCAAATCCTAAAGTCTAAACCAGCTTTTAATTCAGGTTTGATTTGTTCACAAAACAACTAAACCAAATCTCTTTGCGAATAGTTATTTTGCTCACCTAGGTTCTGTCATGTAATTAATCGCACTCTCATGCCTAACCAATTATCCTAAGATCTAAGTTCTAGATTCGTCAACCTAGAATTAGCTATGGGAACAACCTAAGGCGAAGAACTAATTCATATGGTGAATCCTAATTATTCAATTAATCTAACATTCAGAGAAAACTCTTATGAGAACCATGAACCTAACAAGGGATCTACTCAGACATGGGAATTGAAACAATCAACATGATTGAATAGATCATCAAATCAAAATAAGTAAAAGAGAGTAAAACAAGAGTTCAGAAATTGTCTCTCTCAGAAATCTCTCCAAAACCAAAGTAGAACGAAACATAATCGAACTCTCCAGCCAAAGTGGCTTAAAAACCTAACTTAAACTCATAAAACACATTTTGGGCTAAATTGTAAATAATAAAGTCCTCTGGGCAATTTTGCAATTCTTCAACTCTTCATTAAAGTCGCGACTTGTGTCTTGCTACAGTGAGTATCGACCGATACTAAGGTAGTATCGATCGACACTGAGGCTCCAATTCGGGTACTCAGCTACACAACCTCTGTTTTGCTCCAAAATGCACCAAAAAGCTCCAATATCTCCAATTATGCTCCAAACGTGCTAAAACCTGTAAAAGACTCTAAAACACTACAAAATGGTAAAAAGACTCTATAAAACGGACCTATATCATGGCCTAAAAGGGGTAAAAACCATGATATATCAACTCCCCCAGACTTAGCCTTTGCTTGCCCTCAAGCAAATAGAAGACTAAACCAGAGAAAGAGGTGAAAACACGGAGACTCACCTGTTCATGAAGCATTGCAATGACCCTTTTCCCAAACACCCAAACGTCACCTAACCAGATCCAAATCTAACCACCATGTACTTCTCCGTAGACATTCGCAGCTTCCCCAAACTACACACATTATCCCACAACATCGTTCAATTAAACCCATCATCGCCAGTTTCATCGCTGTGATTAGTACCAAGAACCTTCTAGATTATTTCCCATACAATATCATGACAAGGAACCACCCAATTTCACACTTTTTGTATCACTTTCTCTCCCTAGACTTATTTCTTATCTTGTTCTCTTTTTTTTCTTTTTGATTCGCATATACACATCAAGGTATGAGACGCGAGTATTGATGGTGTTTGCCACCGAATCCCCGGTTCTTCCCTCTCAATGTATCAAAGGGTGTAGGCGAATAATGACATCATAGGAAAATCCTAGCCTCGCTTCCAACCTTTGTGTGATCATTCCTCACCAAGTAGAATAATGGGATTGCTGGAAACATTCATAACCCTCTACTTAGGAGAAAGTCATCTCATCTTTTATGCTCTTATTTATTAACTTATAATAGGGGAGAGAGATACTATCGCTTTTAAACACATGGGTTCCTTTGTCATATATGAATGAGGAATCAAGCTCTATGAATACTAACCACGTCGATGAAGTGCAAAAGTTTGGCTTAGGCTTTAAAGGAACTCTGCTGGAAACATGTGTGTCTTCTAGTTAACTGGTCAGCCTTTGGATTTTTCATTAGTCGATCTGTAGCTAATTCTGTAACAGTGGTCACTTAGAAGCAAAGTCAGAACAATAGGGACAAGAACAAGATCATAATCTCCAACAAATTTTGACTCAATAAAACAATTTTTGACACAAAAACGACTGACTCTAAGAAAAACAAACACGTTGTCAGCGACTACCTCCCCCAGACTTAAACAACACTGTCCCTAGTGTTATCAAGCCTGAGTTTGGTGACAGAAATCAAATGAACCAAGTGGAATGTGAAAATCGAAGAGGGTACCCGAGATGGTGATGAGTGTCGACCGACACTGGACTGGTATCGATCGATACCAGTTGGTGGTCGACAGAAATACTCTTGACAGCGAAAATTGTGCCCAAAAATTGTGTCAAACGATCCAAATGTGGTATGGTTAGCACTGTTAGATCACTCAAACACAGGTCAAAAGCAACAAAAATCATAAAAGCATAAGTTCCACAAAGTACAAGATGATAAAATGCTGACATAAGACCCACAATAACAAAAGTTCAAACGTAAAGAAACAGAAAAGGGAAAAGAAAAACAAACGTGAAACCAGATAAACAGAGGACTAATCCTCCTCAGTGGCGTCAGAGTCATCGCCAGCAGTGCCAGATGGGCCAGCCTGATGTGGTAAGCGTGGTGAAATGGGACGCTGAGACGTCATGCAGCTGCATCAAGACATATCACTCCAAATGGTCTGAAGACTCTCGACAACGTAGCGCTGGAACGGGTCCATCTCCATCGCAGGTGGCACAGGAAGAGTATGTGTAGGAGCAGGTGCGTGGCGCGCGCGTGATTGACCCCCAGCAGGGCCAGAAACAGGCGGACGAGCTCTAGTGGCGGAGCCTCGTCCTCGAGTAACAGGTGCATGCTCCATATCAGCGGTGTCAGGGGCGAAGAGTAGCTGAGCAGGGTCATCTCCAATGTCAGTCAGATCTGTGTTGGGGAGCCTAACCAGATAGTCCCCAACAGAAGTGCTAAAAACCCAGCGCCTATCAGGCTTCAGCTAGCGCAGGTGCTCCAGGTGCGCTAAGTCCATAAGCTCGCGGGATGTCACTATCGAGCAGCTAGTAGTGCTGATCCCAAGGTGCAGAAAGATGGGAGTGAGGAGACTGCCCACCGTCTCGGTCTTCAGGCGACCTGCACTCCTAGAAGACTTGCCGAGTCCGGTAAAAGGCTTCACTTTCAGCGACTCCAAGTGGTGCGCAAAGACATCACCCAAGTGGACCGCAAGGTCCATCTCAGGCCACTCATACGCCTTATCATCAATGATGTCCCCAATCCCAATGGACAACACAATCACCCTCACCTTGTTAGGCTACATCTTGCACAACAAGGTGTTGCTCAAGATCCTAACAAGACAGCGTTGGACGGGATGGCGCACATCCATCTGTGTGGTGGTCTTGCAGTCGTAGACCCCGTGCCCGAAATGAGACCAGAATGCCTCAACATCCAAGAACCTGCGAGGAAGCTCGCACCTCGAGAAATCTCTGTTAAACCCATATATGTCGCAGAGCTCCTGGAAAGAAATCCTGTAGCGTACACCGCGAATAAGGAATATCAGCACACCCTGCTGTGCTGTCACTGGAGGCTCACCAGTGTAGTAGACGCGGACAGACGCGAGGAACTGGCGGACTAAGTCGGGGTACAAGTCATATTACCACGTAGGCATCGTCCCCAGTCCGATCTTCCTGATCAAACCATCTAGCTCTCTGTCAAAGCCCAGCTGTCGCATAGTAAGCGTGTCCACAAATCTAGTGGGGCGCACATCAACCTCCTGCCAGGCATTGTAGAAGATCGAGTCATAATCATCCCACTCCTCTGAAATAGGCATGTGCGTGCAAGCCCGACTCTCTGTAATCTCCTTATCGGAGCCCTCATAATCTTCTCTCAAGCGGATCCTGGCCTTTTCGCTGATCTTAAGCCAAGGAAATCGAACCGTCGTGTGAGGAGGCAATGGTGAAGAAGGCGCAGGTACCTCGGGTGGTGCGTCTCGCAAGTGTCTACCGAAAAATGACTGTGAAGTCTGTGGAATTTGCGGTCTGAACCTTGTAGCGGTTCCCGGTGAGACAAGCGATAATCGTTCCCACTGTCCAAACCCGGTCTTCTTTGAACTCGACTCGAGAGTGCAGCATGTATTCTTTCTCAGGTGGGTTGGAGCTGGAGGCGGTATCAGTGCGTGGTCTCTTATTTGGTGCCATATGCATCATTAACAAACACGAAACACATCATAAATCCAACATCTCTCTCAAACAAAGCAATATCGGCTAAGGTAGATGGTGAGCATCGACCGATACCAAGGTGGTATCGATCGATACTTAGGCAAGTATCGAGCAGACACGAAGAACACAAATCCAAGAATTCCAAAATTGGCAAACCAAGGGTAATGAAGCGTAAAGCAAGGTTCGACTAGGCCTAGAACACACTAATCAAGTGATAATCATCCAACAAAACGAGTTCTAAGAGCCTAAAAGTCGAAAATCTAAACTTGGTGCATGGATTGAAAAGTAGAAAATTCGTGTTATATACCTAGTATATCGTTAGAATGAATGAGAGAAAGAGATTGAGCACGAAAAACCGCACTGAATAGACACAAAAATCACACAAAAGCGTTGAAAAACGAAGATTTGGCGATTTTTTTGGTGAAATATGGCGTGTGTCGGTCGATGAGGGTTGTGAGGCAAAAGGAAAAACCCGTAGGGTTTATAAGGAAACTTACCTGGGCGGCGGGTATCGACCGATACTATATAGTATCGATCGATACTCGTAGCAAGTCGGTGCTTTTCTGGCATATGGAAGGTGTCCACTACAAGAAAACACAGTTTTTGCGACCCCCGAAAAGAGTCCCAAAATGGTCGCAAATGAATCATTTACGACCATTTTGAGACCAAAAAAAATAGTCGCAAATATTTGGTCGCTAAATAAAGTGGTCGCAAAAACAGTCATTTTTTTGCGACTAATATGTGACTCCCACTATCAGTCTCTCTTTTGCGACTAATATGTGACTTCCAGTATCAGTCATAATTTAGAGACTGATTTATGACTACTAGTGAAAAACAAAATAAAATAAAAAAAAAATTAAAATTCCATAAATTTGATTCAATATCCGAAAATTACAAAACAAAATACCAAAACATAAAATTCAATATCCAATAATTACCAAAAATACCAAAACATAAAATTCAATATCCAAAAATATCAAAATTTCTCAAACTAGATAAAGCCAACTTCATCTTCTAGTACAATTCCTTCTCTGCTCCATCAGAATCCTTTTAAGGACTTTTCTTGTTGCTGCCGCTCAAACCATGTGTCTGCATCTGTCCACACTGAAAAATCAACAAAACCAAAAATAAGCATCATAACTTTAAACGTTTTGAATCATCAAAACTTTTGACATTACGATGAAAGAAACAACCTTGATGGTTTCCCAAGCTTCATAGATAGTCAAGAGAGTCCATTTCTCTAAAATATCAAGGACCAGAAAGAAAAGGATAAGAAATCCTAAGCTCAGCTACTATGCAAATATTGGAAGTCTCTTGTAATGGAATAAGCATATAAAGATTCATGGGAGAACGAACCTAACATGTCACTCTTGACCAGTTCAACTGCTCCGATGAGAAAGAAACAATCCCTGGACAAATGGAAAAAGATAAACTGTGTTGGTAAAAGTCAATGAGATCACATGAAGATAACAAACCTTTTGCTCCGCTAGTTTTCCCCTGCCATCTTTATGTTGTAGGAACTGCAATTAGAAACAATAAAATTTGACACTCGTAAGGTGATTTCAGAACCATAGTCCAGTTATAGCGAGATGTTCTTTGAATTACCCGCAAGTTTGGTTGGCAGATATACTGTCTCGTTCTTGTCCAGACTCTACAAGACAGATAACCCAGTGTAAGGTAAGCAAGCAGCATATAAAGGAAAGCTCTCTGACAAATTACAATGATAACTTGTAAAGCATAACTACATATGATTTTCAGCATTATACTTCTACAAGGTGTACATCATTGCTGACATAAGAGGATAAGTACATGTGCAAGAGTTGCTGAATCAGAGATTCCGTGGACACAAATTTTTCTCTGATTTTCAAGGTCATCATCAATTATCTACACGGAAAACAAAATTGAAAAAATCCAACAGCATAAATCTAGTGCAGCACAAGTTCGAGACCTGTGGAATCCCAAAAACCAAACTAACCATGATCGAGAGCTTTCTCCACTGACCACTGATTGTGGTTATCTGCATCTGTACCTCGACGACGGAGACGTTTGCAGCGTGATCCTCCAGATCTAACCCCAATCGAATCAATGGAGGAGTATATGAGGAGAATATGGTCATCAACAGGATGCGGTGGTTGTGGGTTCGGAATCTGGACTGGAACAGGAGGCGGTGGCTGAAATTTTTGGGTGTGCGGCGGATATGAGATGAGATTCAGCGGTAGAGATGAGCTTCGGCGGAGGCAATGAGGAAGAGATTGAAGAGAGGAAGAAGATAAAATGAGCTTTATTAAGAAACCCCTCAAACTTAATCCCTTGAGGAAGAAATCAGAACTAGACCCATGGGAAATCAAAAATCATAATTGGACCCTGGAGGAAGAGCTTTACTACGAAATCCCTTGAGGAAGAAATCAGAAGCACATGAGATGGAAGAGAAAAGAAAATCAGGTTTGCTCAAGGATGAAAAGAAGATACGGCGGACGTTTGAAGAAGGAAGTTAGGATATTTAGGTTTCCAGAGCTTCAACCACTTCCACCTCGGACGGCGCCGGTGCTGGAGGTTGAAGAAGGCAGCGTGGCATGGGCTTGATTTTTGAGGATCAATCCGTGCGGCCTTAGCCTAGTTTTGCCTCGAGCAAACTTGGCTAAGCAGCCTGACTCTTATGAAAGAACTCCGGAAGAGAAAGAACTCGAGAAAAAACGAGAGAGATTACTGGATTGCTCTGATATTGATAGAAAAAAAGGTTAGATGATTACAAATGAGGATCTCACCCCCTATTTATACAAAGACACCTCCAAAATGGATGGTGGAGATTGAATCAATCTAATGGTCATCCTTATTTGAGGGAACCTTGTTCTAAGGGCCTTGTTTTAAGGAACCTTGTTTTAAGGACCTTGTTTTAGGAAGAATGTTTAGTGGAGGGACCTAGGGAGGGTTTCAAGGGATGACTTGAAGACCTTCTAGAACCTTTGCGGGAATGTAACCTCAAGCCACGGTCCGGAAATGTGTTGGACGGAAATGGGCCGTGACATTCTCCCCCACCTAATTCGGCGACGCCCTCGTCGTCGTGAATGCCTTTAGTCGCTCCTTGAATTGCCATAAGTCCGCTTCTGGTTCCCATGACGCGTCGGATTCCGGTAGACCTTTCCACTTGATAAGGAAGTGTGTTTGACGAGGAACACCACGCTTCCTGACTACCTTTGATGAGAGCACTTCTCCAATCTCCTTGTCATAATACTTAGTCATGATTGGCGGTGCTCGTGAAGACTGCCCCCGATTTTGATCCTCGATGTCTTCATGGTATGTCTTTAGCATGCTGACATGGAAAACCGGATGAATCTTCAAGGTGTCGGGTAGATCAATTTTATAAGATACATGGCCCACTTTGGCCGTAACCACGAACGGTCCCTCATATCTCTGGATTAAACCCTTGTGTATACTCCGAAAGATTTTAAACTGCTGGGGAAGGAGTTTCACCAATACTTTATCACCTATCTTAAACTCTAGTGGGTGCCTCTTCTCATCTGCCCACTTCTTCATCCGCTTGCGAGATTTTTCCAAGCAAACTCTAGCAAAGTCCGCATGATCTTCCCATGTTTTGGCCATCTTCTGCGCTCCTGGGCTCCGTGTCTCGTTTTGCGTCATGGCTAACACATGGGGAGTCGCTGGCTGTTGCCCAGTGGCAAGCTCAAATGGACTAGTGCCTGTTGCCTCACTTTGTTGTAGATTGTAAGAGAATTGGGCAATGTCCAGCAACTTTGCCCAGTCATCTTGATTTGCACTTACGAAGTGTCGAAGGTGACATTCCAATAAGGAATTTGCTCGTTCCGTCTGACCGTCGGTTTGAGGGTGGAAACTAGTTGAGAAGTTAAGTCCGGTCCCGAAAGTGTTGAACAACTCTGTCCAAAGTTTCCCAGTAAATCGAGGATCCCGATCGCTCACAATGTTCCTCGGTAGCCCCCAGAACTTAACCACATTCTTGAAGAATGCCCGAGCTGCCCCTTCCGCCGTGCAGTCCCTCGGACAAGCTACAGACGTTCCATACTTTGAGAACCGGTCAATGATCACCATGATTGACCCAAACCCTTCGGAATCTGGTAATGCACTAATAAAATCCAAGGAAACAGACTCCCAAGGCCTCTCTGGTATAGGTAATGGCTCTAACAACCCAGCTGGTTGTTTGTTCTCCGTCTTGTCTTGTTCGCACACGAGACAAGTCTTCACATAAAGCTCCACGGTATCCCGCATCCGTGGCCAAAAGTACACAGCTTCTACAAGTGCCCTTGTCCGCTTTTGCCCCGGATGTCCAGCCTAATGAGTGTCATGACATTCTCGGATAATATCACGTTGCAAACTCCCGTAGTGTGGAACATATACTCGTCTACCTTTGGTGTAGAGCACGCCACCTTTTACCCAAAAACGGAGAGTCTTCCCCTCTAAAGCCAACTTCATCAACGCTTTGGTTGTGGGGTCATGGTCGAGTCCCTCTCGAACACGACTCAAGAAGGTACTTTCGGCTTGGCTGATTGAGGCGAGTTCAGCTTTCCGACTAAGTGCATCTGCAACAACGTTACCTTTCCCCGGTTTGTACTCCAGTGTGAAGTCAAACTCGGCTAGGAAGTCTTGCCACTTGGCTTGCTTTGGTGATAATTTCTTCTGAGTTTGGAAGTAACTTGTCGCCACATTGTCCGTCTTAACGGAGAATGGAGAGCCTAAGAGGTAATGTCGCCAAACTCGTAAGCAGTGAACAACGGCCGTCATCTCCTTCTTTTGAACTGTATAACGCCGTTCCGTGTCATTCAACTTGCGGCTTTCGAATGCTATTGGATGTCCTCCTTGCATAAGTACCCCACCAATAGCAAAGTCGGAAGCATCTGATTGTACCTCAAAGGGATTGGTGAAATCCGGAAGAATAAGTACGGGCTCCCGGATAATTGCAGCCTTAAGCTCTTCGAATGCCTCCTTGGATTGTTCTGACTAGTCCCATGTCTTCTCCTTCTTGAGAAGATCGGTAAATGGTGCAGCCTTTTTCGAGTAACCCTCGATAAATCGTCGATAATAGTTAACTAGTCCAAGGAATGACCGTAACTCCGGTACCTTGGTTGGCGCCTTCCATTCGGTGATTGCGGATATCTTGGCATTGTCCATCTTTAGCCTCCCACGCCCAATGACATGCCCCAAGAATTGCACTTCCTCCGTGGCAAATGTGCATTTCTCTCGCTTCACGAACAGCTTGTTCTCTCGTAGAACCCGAAACACCGTTTGTAAATGGCTGACATGCTCCTCCATGGAATCAGAATAGATGACAATGTCGTCAAGGTACGCTACCACGAACCGATCTAGATAGGGTTGAAAGATCTAGTTCATGAGTGTGCAAAACGTCGCAGGTGCATTCGTGAGCCCGAAGGGCATAACCAGCCACTCAAATGAACCATATCGGGTAACACATGCGGTCTTGGGTTCATCACCTTCCGCAATCCGAACTTGATAGTAACCCTTCTGTAGGTCCATCTTGGTGTACACTTTGGCTCCGCCTAGCCTATCGAATAGGTCGGCTATCAAGGGAATCGGATAACGGTTCTTGATGGTTACCTTATTAAGCGCCCGATAATCCACACACATCCGTAAAGAGCCATCATGCTTCTTTTGGAACAACACCGGAGCACCGTAAGGAGCTTTTGATGGTCTTAGCATTCCCGTCTTAAGTAACTCATCGAGCTACTTTCTTAACTCCGCAAGCTCGGAAGGAGCCATCCGATACGGAGCCATAGCGGGTGGCTTGGCTCCGACTTCCAATTCGATCCGATGATCCACCTCTCTCCTAGGTGGTAGGGTCTCAGGTAACTTTGCTGGCATCATGTCTTTGTTCTGCTCAAGGACTTTTTCAATCACCGGTGGGATAATGGATGATTCTCCAAACTCGTCATCCAATTTCAACATGGCCAAATACGTCGGCTCGCCCTTCTTTATCCCTTTGGAAAGTTGCATGGCCGAAAGTTGCTTAACTCCGCCAATCTCTTCGTTTGAAACTTCCACAGTGGGAATCATACACGTTGAACCCTTCTCAAGGATGCAAACAGTGCTGAAGGCGGGCATTGGTATCGCCGAAACTTGTCTTTGAAATTCAAGGCCTAACACCACCTTGAAATCATCCATAGGTATCACGGAAAAGTTTACCGTACCTTTCCAAACTCCAACACTCAGCTCGACACCTTGTGCAACGCCATGGAGTGGTAGGGCTTTGGCATTCACGGACTTGAGCCAACCCTCTCCCTTTCTCCACGTTAGGCTGAGTCTCCTCGCTTCTCCTTCCGAGATAAAGTTGTGTGTTGCACCAGTGCCAACCATCGCTTGGGTTGCTCCTCCGTTGATGATAACATCAACATACATCAATCCCTTGCTTGCGCCCTTCGACGTGGCAGTAGTCTTTAGGGCACTGAGTAGTTGTAACGACCCAAGCATGCTCGTCTCCTCATGAGCATCGGCCTCCCCTTGCTCAATGAGAGCGGATAAGGATCCAAGCTTCGGACAGTCCCTCGTCGGATGTGGTCCTTTGCACACGTAACAACCGCTTCTCGGAACGAAAGAGCGCTTCTTGGCTTCATATTCCAACTGCACCGGGCTCTTTCCTTGGTTTCGATTGTAAGTCGGTTGCTGTGGTTCCTTCCTTTCGCCCCCACTCCTTGGCACCATCTTCTTCCGGAAGGCATCATGTGGGATTTGGGAAGAATAGTCCGAGAGTGACTCAGCCACCGCAATAGCTTCATCGACCGAATTGACACCGCGGCGTTGCAACTCTTGCTTCGCCCATCCTTGAAGTCCATCAATGAAATGGAACACCAAGTCTTGATCGGAAATATTGGGAATTTGTAGCACAAGGGTAGTGAATTCCTTGACGTAATCTCGGATCATACCCTTTTGCCGAAGTTCCCTTAACTTCCTTCTCGCCTCATAAACGACATTCTCCGGATAGAACTGTCGCTTAAGCTCCTTCTTGAACGCCTCCCATGTGTCCATCTGACACGTACCTCGTTCAATGTCCGCATGGCGCCTCCGCCACCACAGCATAGCCGTATCCGTGAGATAGGATGTGGCTGCCTTGATCTTCGCCAACTCGTCGCCAAGCCCGAGATTGTCAAAGTATTGCTCCATTTTCCATAGGAAATTCTCAACTTCCTTGGCATCACGAGCTCCATCAAACCGTGATGGTCTAGGGTAATCGACTCTACCCGCCCCAGCATTGCTAGTACCCCCGTTGGCAACCGCCTTTTTGAACAACTTAAGGTTTTCTTGCACGCCTCGATGCTCACTTGCAATGTGTGGACCGCGCCCATCACCTTCTCTTCCAGTTGGGTAAATTGCGTATCAATTCCACCCAAGTTTTCCTTCATCGCCCCGAACTCGGCGAACATCGTGCTCTCCAGTTCGGAGGTGGATGCTCGACACACTCGAGCCTCTCCGTTATGTCACTCACCGCAATGCCCAGGGTTCCGAGCTCATCTCGAATCCTGCTCTTGTCGCGCCTCCTCGTTGGCACCGCCGGATCAAAGACATCAAGTCCTTGATCATCCCCACCAATAACTCCTTCGGTAATATCTTCGTCGTTGAGTCTCGCCATCTCTTGGTAACTTTCTTGCCTTGGATCGAACTTGGCTCTGATACCACTTGTCACGGACTTGATCTTTGAGGATCAATCCGTGCGGCCTTAGCCTAGTTTTGCCTCGAACGAAATTGGCTAAGCAGCCTAACTCTTATGAAAGAACTCCGGAAGAGAAAGAAATCGAGAGAAACGAGAGAATACTGAATTGCTATGATATTGATAGAGAATAATGGATGCCTACAAATGAGGATCTCACCCCCTATTTATACAAAGACACCTCCAAAATGGATGGTGGAGATTGAAGCAATCTAATGGTCATCCCTATTTTGGGGAACCTTGTTCTAAGGGCCTTGTTTTAAGGGACCTTGCTTTAAGGACTTTGTTTTAGGAAGAATGTTTTTAGTGGAGGAATCTAGGGAGGGTTTCAAGGGGTGACTTGAAGACCTTCTAGAACCTTTGCGGGAATGTAACCTCGAGCCACGGTCCGGAAATGTGTTGGACGGAAAACGGGCCGTGACAGCTTGCTTACCTTCATAATTGCTGTGGTCTTTGTCACCGTGATATTAAGCCTCAAAACCTGCTAGTAAGTTCCATTTATTTCTCACCGAATGAAGTTGATGACAGATTTCACTTCTTTTCTGTATGCTATTTTTGTTTGATTTCTTTGCCACCACATGTAAGGATTTCAAAGAAATTAGTATACATAACTATAAGACACTGGTATTTCCTTTCTACAAATTTGATCATTTTGTAGTAGGTTGGATGCTGACATGATAAATATTTCGTTATAACAGGCCTGGAGGGTTTAAGAAGCGAGGCTATGTATACATCTCGCTAATGTTAATTTAACTGGAAATTCTGTTTTGTTTCTTTGGTTCAAATATTTAGAAGTCTCTCTTCTTGTGATTTCATAAAGAATGAACTTGCTTACCTTACCTGCCACTCATTAGAATTTTTCTATAAAATGTGGCCTTGTTTTAATTAAACTGAACTAATATTTGGCTTTACACCGATTGTGATGTGCAGGTAAATCCACACACACATCAACTGAAAATTTGTGATTTTGGGAGTGCGAAAGTGTTGGTAATGTTTATCAGCTATCAGCTCTTAGTGGTTTCGTTTTCTTAGTCCATGCCTGGAATATGATGTGTACATGTTCTACAGGTGAAAGGAGAACCCAATATTTCTTACATTTGTTCAAGATAATTAGGGTAGCACGATTGCTCGCCTACCCTAATTCAACTGCCAAAGAGGTTCTTCTCACCGTCTGATCCAACCCAATTTTGTAGACATCAAAGAAGAACCATCTACCTTTCTATTCCAACTGATTTGAGGATGATCCAACGGTTCAATCAAAAGATACATGAAGATCAAGAAGTCCCATCTGGCCACCCCTAGAGCAGCTCTGCCCGCGGCCAAAAGGCAGTTCACCACGGGCAGAAGCTCTCCGCCCGCGGCCAAGAGGAAGTTCACCACGGGCAGAAGCTCTCCGCCCGCGGCCAAGAGGAAGTTCACCACGGGCAGAAGCTCTCCGCCCACGGCCAACTTCTGTTTCAATCCCGAAGCTTAATTTCGAGCCCGTTCGATTTCCGTCAAGCCTAATTGCGGAAAAACCTTAAAGACCGACGAAAATAAGAGTAGAATACCTATAAATACATGTTTTAGGGACCCTATTTTCGTGTGCTTCTTGGGTGCCACCTTTAGTTTACTTTTTGCATCAAACTTTTGTTCTTAGTTCTTTGTTTAGGGAGATAGAGATTTCTCTTGAACCCTCTTGTTTTATTTCTTATCTATTGATTATGCAATTCAGAAACTTGATTTTGTCTTGCATGGTTATGTTTGAGTAGTTTTCTTGTTGGGTATAGGAATTTCAAGGGACTCTCATAGATAGATTTATCATTAGGTTTTTAAATTAGAATATCGATTAGGGTTTTTCGTTCTATCCTTATTGTTAATGCATGTTTGCTTGATTGGCACCTTGCAACTGAACTTAAGTATTTTTGGAGCCACAACAGTGCTGAATCTATATGCTTGAACTAGGGTAGACGAGCAATCGTGCTATAAAATTTCGAAAGTATACTTATAAGGCGTTGTGAGTGTTAACAAACTTGTCTTTATCATCATAATTATATGTGTTGCCAGCGACTAGAGAGCACCTGCATACTATTATAATACCAAATAAAATAAAACATGAGCGTAGAGCAGATTCTCTCCCAACCATATATATATATGAATCAAAGTGATCCCTTTCCATCTTTTCGCCACATCAGCATGCCAAAAGAGGACATGTGGCATCAAAAAAAAAAAAACCTAATCCCCCTCAACCATTTAGGCTTTCACTTCTTTCTTTAGGCTTTTGAAACTGAAGACGGTTCATAAATTCCAAAATTTATTGTTGACTACCGGAGCCCCCAAAATCTCAAACTCGGTCCTCTTGCCGAAGAAGAAAAACAAAAATCCATGTTCAATATCTTTGCCCTACCACCGTCATACACTCGCATTCACAAACACGCCCAACCATATTAGGTTCGTCTCTCATCCAATTTCTAGGCTTTCTCTGTTTTAATGCTGATTAGAATTTCCCTCGATGGTCTTCAAGTTGTTCACGATGGGATTTACTTGATCGGAGATTTGGCTAAAAGTGTTATACCTTTTGATACAATGGCTCACGTCAAAGGTGATCATGGTACTGTTCTTCTTTTCCAAATCACAATTCAGGTATACCTTTCTTCTGTAGCCAAATCCTAAATTTTCCTTTCCCATAATCAAAGGAAGGAATCAACATTGAACAAATGGATTTAGGGTTCTAACGGGTTTTAGACAAATTTATCTAACTTCTGTAGCCGAGTTTTGTGGTTAGGATTTGCTACTGGAAGATACTTGATCCTAAATTTATTCTCACCAGGAACATTTTGGGCTTACGCAAAAAGCAATTTTGGAACTTTGATTTAGTTTATAGGGAAGATTTTTTCACTATGATCTCACAAGAAGCTTTTAGATTGAATTATAGCACAAGTGTTGTGTATTCATTACTTTAATTTCTGTATCCATAAGTATTTTTATTGATGATGACGCATCAATTGATAGTGAAGCGTTTTACAAAAGCAAACAAGGTGATTCCCCATTCTTAAATCTCTTTTATATCATTTTTTATATTACTCAAGTTTCTGTTCTTAGTATACAATTGTTAATTAGAGAAAGAAAAAGTTTAATATTACTGCCAAAAGAGTGTGAGAAAAACGACATTTTAATTTTGTATTAAAAAATTAGAAGTCTAATTACAGACATCATGTGGTGGCTGGATTATCTGTCCCATATGATGTTGATGGGACTTTCCCAGTTTTCTACAGACATCAATGGGTTGAAGAAATAGACCAATTGACAACAAGTTTCGTGTTTTATCACTCCCAAATAGTTTATTTGCAGTAACATTGTAAAATTTCAAAGAGTAATCAAAGTTTCTTTTGACGTTTACTCACAGTTTTGAGTTTTCTTGGACCGGCAAGTTCCCCAGAGACGACGTGTGTTGCTCAAAGCTCATACATTAATGGTTTTCGTTACCTTATGCTTTTCCGAGAGGGAATCATAGTGCTCAAAGAAGACAGATAAACACTGTTTGAACTTGGACAATAATTAAGCGGAGCAAATCATTAGTGGATATTCTGATGACAAAAGTTACCAATCGAAATAAACAGAATCTCTATACCTCAGTTGTTCTTTTGACTCCTCGCTGAAGTATAATTCAATCAGCTTGCCCAAAACAAAAGGATAAAACGATGCAGGCAAATGTGGGTACTTCTCTCCTAGAAGAAGAAGTTTCGCAAACCCCTCCCCGATAGTTGCTTTAACAGACTCGTTCTCACTGCTCTCTGTGGATGCTCTCCAGTCATCACTTTCAAGTCCAGCATACAAGAGATCCAACGTTTTTAAGTTCAAATCTTCTTCGGCATTGGATAAGTCGACATGAACAAAATCAATGCTCTCATCCTCAAATTGTGACAAGAGATCTTGTCCCATTGCCTTGTCAACTTCTGTTGGGCTATGCCACATCCCAAGATCCACTAGTGCCTTGGAAGCCATAATACTAATCGGAGGAGGGATTCTACAAAAGGCTATCCGTAGCTGCCTTACTAGCTCTTCGCTAGGCTTCTTCTCTAACAAACCAAAAAGACCAAGACACTTTATCGCAATCCTCTGCACATCCAAGTGAGTGTGTTTTGCCTGCGTTACATGAATTGTATCAGAAAAACTGTTTCTTTGTGCAGAGTCCCAGAAAACTGGAAAATGAAAAAAATTGTAATTGTTGTAAAAATTAAGCAAACTGGAAAAACAAAATTACTCTGTTTGATGATTTAGAGTTAACTCAGAAAATAGTAAGTCAAGAATGCAAGATAAAGATATTGACCTTTCTACACCAATAATTCAGAAATAGCTGAAGAATTTTCACATCCACAAAATGATATTGACCCTAAATTATGAAGACCACGAGAAAGAGGAATACCAATAATTCAATGACCTGATGAGCCCAAATTACGGATCGGTCTTCGATAAAGGATGATGCAAACTTGACAAAATTTCTGAATCAAAATCGTCTTCGCTTATCCACACACTCACACACATTGGCGAATAAACACCAAAAGAGTCTTTGAATTTAAAATGCAAACTTGACAACATTCATTCAAACAAAAGCAGTAAAATAAAACCCAAACCAAATTCAGAACTGAGAGGATACACTCACAAACATTCTCCTCTTATTATTGCTGCTCGTGTCTCAGGAAACTCAGTGGCAGCTTTGGGCAGCTTTGGGCAGTTGACGACTTCAAATTCTCTCAGGTTTGGAAGAGCCTGAGAATTGGAGCAAATTCTCTTTAATTCAGGCAATTGAATTACTCTAAGGACTTCTAGCTTCCCAAAGGGAACAGAAATATGTGGATGCACATTGCTAATACTCATTCCTTTCTCCCTATTTATTATTTCTTCTATGCTTCCTGAATAATTCACAGTTAGCTCCCTGAGATTTTGAGCGAACAACAGCCAGGTCAAGTCCTTTGGACCATGTAAACCCTCTATTTGAACAGTGGAGAGGTGCTTGAAGCCTTGAGAACTTGTACATAGAAGCTCTTCTCTTTCTTTGCTTTCCCAATCTATCTTTATCTCTGAGATTTGGCAAGACTGAATATCAAGGACTTGAAGACCACACAGAGCTACCGTATTTAATACTACAACCTCTGCTGATATATTTTGTAGGCTTAAACCTCGAATACTTCTCGCCAATCGCTCCACTCCTTGGATACTTTCCAAAATCAAAGCATCTTCTACGTTTGCTGTTAAAATCTGTAAGTGCTCTAAGAGTTGTAGCTCTTCCATTAATGCTGCATCAATAGAAACACGGGAAAAAAATAGCTTCAACACTTGAAGATTCGGTAAGCTTGTTCCTATCCCATCAATGCTTTCGAGTTCAAAAGTATACTCCAGGTTCAAGCTTATTAGTTTCCTCAACCCCTCCAAACCAGCTGGTAACGATTTTATATTTGTCAATGATAAATTAAGGTATTCCAAGGAACTCAAGCTACAAATTTCTTCCGGCAATGCCCGAAAAGCAACATTATACGAAAGATCCAAGACGACAAGGGCTTTCATAAACCGAAAGAACTCACCTGAAATAACCTTTAACTTGTTATTACAGAGTAATAAGGTCGAGAGGTTGGGGCACTCGGGACAGCAAGATATCTCTTCAATTTGATTACTCATCAACGAGATCCTTTTCACAACGTTCCAGTTGATGTCATTTGATATACGGCGTAACTGCGCACCAGATTTAATACACATTTTTTCTTCCTCTTTTTCGAAGTTAGACCCTATCCAAAGAGCCATCTCGCGTAAAACATCATGCATTTTCACCACCTCTGGGAATTCACCATCCACATCCACCAATAGATGCGCACGAACTAACGAACAAATTATAGTGTGACCATGGTTGTTACTTCCATCTTCAGCTCTCTTTCCATTTATAAATCCTTCGCCGATCCAATATTCTATCAACCGCTCCTTCTCAATTTCATAGTCTTCCGGGAACAAAGAACAATATAGGAAGCACGATTTGACATTTTGATCCTTTAAACCATCATAACTAAACTTCAAAATGGGAAGAATCTCTTCCATACCCGGAAACTCGTGGCTAGACGAGTTGAAAATATCAATCGCGTGACGCCATTCGTGTACATCCTCTTTACATGCCATGGCTTTGCCAATAACATTGAGTGCAAGTGGCAAGCCACAACATTTCGCAGCAACTTTTCTTGCAAGTGCAGGAATATCCTGATGGCGTTTCAATGGGGCTTCTCCAACATTATTTCGAAACAATTCCCACGCTTCATCCGGTGACAAACAATCAACCTTCATCTCATCATCAGCTCTCATGGCTTTGCAAACTTCCTTTGAACGAGTTGTGAAAACTATCTTCACTCCATTCTTTTGAGTTGGAGGTGGAACTCCTATCTTGTTCAGATCTACCTTGCTCCATAGATCGTCCAATAGCAGCACAAATTTCTTTCTACTAAGGATATTGTATATGGAAGAGGCTTTCTCTTCTTCTGTTCCTTTTTTCCATTCCTCGTCAAGACGTAATCTTCCTAAAATCTTATTCTGAATGGCCTCAGTTTGCAAATCTTTAGAGACCACGACCCATATCACAACATCAAATTCATTCACAAATTTGTTGTTGATACGAGCTAAGAGGGTGGTTTTTCCTACTCCCCCCATACCATAAAGGCCTAAAGTTCTTCGTTCAGCGTTCATGAGGCTCTTCCATGCCTCAACTGTGATTTGAGGCTGTGTTAATGTGATGATGCTTTTAGATGTTTCTTTCACTCTGCACAAACAAACACTCTTTCTGATATGATTCATGTAATGCAGGCAAAACACATTCACTTGTATGTGCAGAGGATTGCTATAAAGTGTCTTGGTCTTTTTGGTTTGTTAGAAAAAAAGCCTAGCGAAGAGCTAACTGGCTAAATCAACTGAAACCCAACTGTGATTTGAATATGTTTCTTCTCCACCTTTGGTACGGGGCTTCTCTCAGCCACCACTTCAAAACCTCCTTTAGATAGAAGCTCTTTAACTTCTTTCAATTTTTTGGATACATTTTTACCATACTTGTAGCTTGATTTGCACTTGTTAGAAAAATACCCAAAAAGACACAATCTTTTAGTTTCAGTTGATTTAGCCTTAAGCAGATCACTGACCTCGGACTCAATACCTTCTACCCTTGAAAACCATCCTTTGACTTGAGCAGTCCGCTGCGAACCTTTATCTTCTTCAATGGAAACCTTTCTTTCCAGATCATCTCGCCTTTCTACAAGTTTTTGCAAAGTATTCTCCAGCGCCTCGAGGTTAGCTTCCATCATGTGAATGTAATTTCCATCACCGAAAAAGCAGCCACAGGCTTGAGTCAACAGTTGATTACATTCACATGAAAACGATAGTATGTTTCCCATCTTTTCTCAAACTTTCAGAAAGAAACCAGAAAACAAACTCACTGCTTTGAATGAATGAGCAAGAGAAAGAGGAACACCAATAATTAAATGATACTTTATCCACGAAATGAATATAGACCATAAAATGAAGAGCACGTTTCTTTATCCGGTTAAACCAATCCATACCGAACTGAAATATACTGAACCAGAATTGACCAATAAGTCACGACTGCAATTTAATGTGACACTGCATTCTATACCAACTAAATCAGAATTTCTCTTTGGATTGTCATTCTTTAATTATAATGGATTGAGTTCAATTTAATGTAACAATAATATAATGGATTGACCAATTCTGATTTGTTTTTAAATATATAATTATAACAATAATATAAAGTTCAAATATACACAATAACTAATAAAAAAAAATATAAATAGACAAGAATGCTAATGTTTCAAGATGTTGACACTAGGCCTGGGAAAGGAGCGGATATCCGGAGTTTTCAAAGTATCCGGATCCGTATCCGTATCCGCCGGATAATCAATTTCATTATCCGAATCTGGATATTCGGGTTCCGAATATCCGTTGAAAAATTCGGATATTCACGGATATCCGAATCCGATCCGGTAAATATTATTAAAATAATATATGCTCACTGGATTTTTTTTTTTTTTTGCTCACGGGTTGAGCCTCTCGCTCGCCGCCGAGAAAGTTCCAACCTTCCTCCTTAGCTCTGGTTCAATGGCCGCTGCTCCGCATCCACCTCCACCTCCACTTCCTCCAGATCCGCTTTTCTCTCTCTCTTTTCCTGTCTTTTTTCTTTGCTTTCCGTTTCTTCGTTCGTGGTTAGGGGGAGTTTCCGGTGGCGATTAGGTGGCTAGGGTTTGGCTTACGGCGGCGCGAGAGCGAGTCACGGTGGTAGCGGCGGCTCCGATTGAGCCTGAAGAGTCTCCTCGGGGGTTCCTGATCTTTCTAGATCTACTGAGGACGGATCTGAGAGGTTTCGGCTCTCTCGATGGTTTCGTTCAGGCTTCTCGAGGTTTCTGGAGGCGGCTTTCTTCTCAACAACTACGCAGCTCGGGTGGTGGTTCTAATGCGGTGAGGCAGTACGGAGGCAAGTTGAGGCAGAGAGCTCAAGGTTGGCGGGCTCCCTGGGACATCCGTGACGCTAGAGGAGGGCGTAGCCGGTTCCCTAGCTCGTCTTTAGAGGGTTTTTCCGGCGAGGTTTCCCGAGCTTTTTGCGCTTTTGTTCCAGCGACGAAGTCGGAGATCCTCCGGCTGTGGTGGGTCCAGATCTGCGAGGCGTAGTTCTTCTTTTGTCTCACTCGGAGTTTTTTTTTGGATGTTGGGTTCGACGGATATCGGGATGAATCCCGTGAGAAACAAAAAAAATTGTACATGTATTAAAACGGATATCGGATATTCGATCCAAATTTTTTTATTATCCGTATCCGTATCCGGCGGATATGTTATTTTACTATCCGTATCCGTATCCGGACTACCCGGATATCCATTTTTTCGGAACGGATACCGGATCGGATACCGGATAATAATCCCAGCCCTAGTTGACAGAACAATTGTTTTATGGAAAAAGATGGTCTTATCAAGCATTCTTGTAGTCTATTTATATAGTTTTCGTTGTTGTGATATTTAAACTTTATATTATTCAGACAGATAAATTCTGCAGTATGGATGCTTCCAATGCTGAGAAATTTAACTGTATGGAGGAGTCAAACAGATCGCTACAAGAGTCTATGAACCGCATGATGGAGATGATGACTCTCAACAATGAAGGTGCCTCAAACATACTACGACCTCGACGTGCCGATCTCAGCCCCCAATCATCGCAGTCCGTTCAAGGAGGCGACAATGCTAATCCATTTGCACAGCCACACATTGCCCAGCCACACGTTCACAAAATCGCTTGGGATTGAAGCTCACCCCCACGACACCGTTCAATGTTCGGGTGGCCGACGGTCATCCTCTCTGGTGTCGCGGCGCTTATCGGAAGGTGGCGATGGAACTTGGCGGTGAGAACTTCATCGTCGATCGCCTTCCTCTCTGCGGACTCGACGTCGTTCTGGGCGTGAGCTGGTTGGAGAAACTTGGGCCAATTGTTTGTGATTGGAAGGCCCAATCCATGAAATTTAAGTGGGCCGAGAAGCATTTAGTGGTATATGGGCTGAAAAATAAACAAATTATTGCAGCCCAATCAGCAAAAATTGAATGTGAAGCGAGAATGGGGCAAGCGATTTTTGCTCTCACGATTCAGAGCTCCGATGACGCCGCCTCTCCCATCTCTGACAAAATTCGCTTGTTGCTGGCTCAATTCGAAGTGGTGTTTCAAACTCCGATGACGCTTCCTCTGAGCATAGAGATTGAACATCGGATTACCCTCAAAGAAGGCTCGGATCCCGTCAACGTGAGACCATATCGTTATGCTCACTTTTAGAAGGAGGAAATCGAAAGACAAGTACAGGCGATGCTCGATGCAGGGTTGATACGGCCGAGTTCAAGTCCATTCTCGTTACCGGTGCTTCTGGTTAAGAAGAAAGACGGCTCATGGCGTTTTTGCACGGATTATAGGGCTCTCAACGCAGCAACGGTGAAGGATCGGTTCCCAATACCCACGGTAGAGGATATGCTGGATGAATTACACGGAGCAGTCATCTTCACAAAGCTAGATTTGACCGCATGGTACCACCAGGTTCGAGTTCACGAGCCCGATATCCCAAAAACGGCGTTTCGTACTCACAATGGACACTACGAATACTTGGTGATGCCCTTCGGCCTGTGCAACGCTCCATCCACATTTCAAGCCCTAATGAACTCTACTTTTCGCAGTTTTTGGCGAAAATTCGTCCTCGTCTTTTTTGACGATATATTGGTTTACAGTTGTTCTGCGGAAGAGCACCTGCAGCACGTTAAAATTGTTTTGGAGATTTTGCAGAATCATGGGCTCTTTGTCAAGAAGAAGAAGTGTGAGTTCGGGAAAAGAGAATTGGAGTATTTGGGGCATATAATATGCAGCAATGGAGTAAAAGTGGATATTGCTAAGATTAAAGCCATGACAGATTGGCTGGCGCCAACGACAATCACCGAGCTGCGAGGATTCTTGGGTCTCACTGGTTATTATCGGAAGTTTGTTCATAATTATGGTGTGATCGCACGGCCTCTCACAAATCTGTTGAAGAAGGGGAAATTTGAATGGAATACTGAAGCGGAAGCGGCGTTCTCGACTCTAAAGACGCCTATGACAACTACTCCGACGCTCACCTTACCAGACTTCTCGATTCCATTTATTATTCAGACAGATGCATCATGTAATGGAATTGGTGCGATCCTCACGCAGAATGGATGACATATTGCGTTCATGAGTCGTTCTCTGGGTATTGCAAAGCAGAATTGGTCAACTTACGCGAGAGAGATGCTCGCTATTGTGGTAGCAATCCGTACTTGGAGACCTTATCTTCATGACCGTCGATTCACGATTCAGACGGATCAAAGGAGTTTGCGGTTCTTGCTGGAACAACGAATACTAACGCCAGAACAACAGAAGTGGATGGGGAAGCTGGTTGGATATGACTACGAGATCACTTACAAGCCAGGGACAGCCAATGCCGCCGCAGATGCTCTCTCACGTCGCAGCCAGAGTCCATGTCTCAACACGGTTTGTAGTCAACAGGCTGCTCTGTGGGATGAGCTGCGAGAGCTCCAACCAAGTGATCCTTATCTCATCCGTGTGGGAAAGCTTGCTGATGAGTCACCTGGCCAACCTTATGCACGTCAAAATGGGCTGGTGTGCTTCAAAAACAGAGTGGTAATTCCTCCAAGCTCAACTATCATTCGATCTTTATTGCAGGAATACCACGACACTCCAACTGGGGTCATTCAGGGGTTTTTCGCACCTTTAAACGTCTCAATCAGCTGTTCTATTGGCCGGGGATGCATCGCACAGTCCGTATTTACGTCGCATAATGCGATATTTGTCAACGCGCTAAGTCTACAAGTCTCTCACCCGCAGGCCTCCTTCAGCCACTTCCAATCCCGAATCAGGTGTGGGAAGACTTATCGATGGACTTCATAGACGGGTTGCCCCATTCTGATAATCACACGTCTATTATGGTTGTGGTTGACCGACTCACTAAGTCCACACATCTGGTACCATTATCTCATCCTTACACTGCTAAATCTGGTGCCTCAAAGTTCGTTGAGTTTGTAGTGAAGCTTCACGGTATGCCCAAGACAATTGTGAGCGATCGCGACCCGGTGTTTGTTAGTGCTTTTTCGCGAGATCTCTGGAAATTATCGGGAACGAAGCTGTGTATGTCTTCCGCTTATCACCCTCAAATCGACGGGCAAACGGAGGTAACCAATCATTGTATTGAACAGTTCCTGCGTTGTTTCGTTCACGATCGACCAAAACAGTGGAGTTTCATGCTTCCTTGGGCTGAATTCTGGTATAATACTACACTCTTCGATTGGAATGTCTCCTTTTAAAGCTTTATATGGACGTGAACCACCTCCACTTGCTGGTTATGAAAATGGGGCTACGCCTATCCGAGAGCTCGATGAACAGTTGGCAGAACGGGACGAGCTGCTTCGAGATCTCAAGAAACATTTACAAGCCGCGATAAACAGAATGAAACAAATTGCGGATACGAAAAGGAGAGATCTCAGTTTTAAAGTAGGGGATTGGGTCTTTCTCAGATTACAGCCATACCGCCAACATACCATCTTTCGCCGCACATCGCAAAAGCTTTCCACGAGGTATTTTGGTCCCTTTCAGATTGAGGCTCGTATTGGACCTGTGGCGTATCGACTTAAGTTGCTGGAGGGTACGCGTGTTCATTCAGTTTTCCATGTCTCGCTATTGAAGAAACAGGTTGGTGAAGGTACTCCTATCTCAGGCACGTTACCTCCTATTCGCACCAATGGGTTGTTACGTTTGCTGCCGGAGCAAGTGTTGGATAGGCGCTCCGTAACAAGGGAAGGAACGTTGCACCATGAAGCATTGGTGTTGTGGCAGGGGCTTCCATCCGAGGATGCAACTTGGGAGGACTTGGAGCAGCTCAAACAGAGTTTCCCTAGCTTAAATCTTGAGGACAAGCTTCATTTTGGGGAGAGGAGTAATGATGGAGCTGCTGCTGAGTCGGTACGGAGAACATCAAACCGACAGAAGATCCCAAACAGAAAGTATTCAAATTGATTAGTTAAGTATGATTTTATTTCTCTGCAATTGCTTTGTTGTTTCAGATAATAACGAAAGACATGGTCTTCCTATTGTTAAGAAAACCATCTTTCCATTTCCCATTTTCCCTCCTTTGTAGGAGTTGTTACTCCATCATTTGCTTCTTGTAATTTCCTATTTAAATTAATGAAAAACCAAAAAGAGGCAATCATCAATTGCCCAAAAAGTATCGTGTTCTCATTTTCTCTGCAACTATTACTCTTACTCTGTTTTTAAAGCTTTGATTAAGTTCATCGCTAACATTGTAATTTCCATCACCGAAAAAGTAGCCATAGGCTTGATTCAACAGTTGATTACATTCACATGAAAACGATAGTATGTTTCCCATCTTTGCTCAAACTTTCAGAAAGAAACCAGAAAACAAACTCACTGCTTTGAATGAATGAGCAAGAGAAAGAGGAACACCAATAATTGAATGATACTCGTTCCTTTATCCACGAAATGATATTCGTTTCTTTATCCACGAAATGAATATAGACCATACAAATGAAGAGCACGTTTCTTTATCCGGTTAAACCAATCCATACCGAACTGAAATATACTGAACCAGAATTGACCAATAAGCCAAGACTGCAATTTAATGTGACACTGCATTCTATACCAACTACGATGTATAATCAGGTTAATCCAATCCAATCTCAATCCAATCCAAAGAGAAATTGAACTTCACTAATTATAGCAATAATATAACGTTTAAATATACACAATAACGAAAAAATGTTTCAAAATGTTGACACAATAATTGTTTTATGGAAAAAGATGGTCTTATTAGGCATTCTTTGTAGTCTATTTATATAGTTTTCGTTGTTTTGTATATTTAAACTTTATAGTATTGCAATAATTAGTGAAAAGGTATTAGCGAATGTGATTGGAGAATGTGAATGAAGGATTTAAAGTGCTCCCAGAGACTAACCTAAGACTTTGGCAAATTGATCATATTGGTCAATGATTTCTTACAAATCATTGACCAAACATAACCGAAACTCGCACCTAACAAGCAACGAATTGGTCAAAAGAAGAGGTCTCTGTCTATAATTTGACATGATTACCCAAAATGCACAGAAACTTGAGAAACCAATCCCTAACACATTCTCTGTAATTGGTCAAAATGAATAAAAACAAAACCAAACTGTAATGTACAAGGCAAAAGATCAATGTACTAAAGATGGAATTTGCTTCATCTTGTGAAAGCTCCTTGCTTGGACAAGCATCCAAAGATTTTAGATGTTCAAGCACCAGTTTCACTTCCTTAAGAAGCTCCTTCTCTGAGCATACTGACGGAGTAGCACAAGTATTTTGTATAGTGCTGCAACGTATGCTTCTCAGCAGCAGTCTTCTTTGCCTTGAAGCCTACCATCTGTAGGCAACAATATTAGCAAAATGGAGAAGAGAATTTTGGTCATATGTATGCTTTCTTCACTCTCCACTTAAGTTTCCTTGATCTTGAGGACAATATGTTATAGCATTCAAAGGAATGCAACTAACCTCGATGGCTGGATAGAATCTTCTGGTGATTTGTATAGAGGGGTTTGCATCATCTGCAGGATAAATCTGGATGCTTGGACTGCACGCTTGCGTTGATTTGACACAACATATGAAGAGTTTTTAGAGATTCCATCAATCCCAGGCCACATTGAGCGTATGAGAGGAACAAAAGCCTTTGACGCATATCCCTACATCACATGAAAAATCATTCAGCTGAAAAATAATTGCTATACAAAACTAAACAAACACACCATGAAACCTCTTGCACTTGAGGACATCATGGTTTTCGTTACCTTATGCTTTTCCGAGAGGGAAGCATAGTGCTCAAAGAAGACAGATAAACACTGTTTGAACCTGGACAATAATTAAGCGGAGCAATTCATTAGTGGATATTCTGATGACAAAAGTTACCAATCGAAAGAAACAGAATCTTTATACCTCAGTTGTTCTTTTGACTCCTCACTGAAGTATAATGCAATCAGCTTGCCCAAAACAAAAGGATAAAACGATGCAGGCATGTTTGGGTACTTCAGAAGAAGTTTCACAAACCCCTCCCCGACAGTTGCTTTAACCGACTCATCTTCACTGCTCTCTGTGTATGCTCTCCAGTCATCACTTTCAAGTCCAGCATACAGGAGATCAAGCATCTTTAAGTTCAAATCTTCTTCGGCATTGGACAAGTCGACAGGTACAAAATCAATGCTCTCATCCTCGAATTGTGACAAGAGATCTTGTCCCATTGCCTTGTCAACTTCTGTTGGGCTATGCCACATCCCAAGATCCACTAGTGCCTTGGAAGCCATAATACTAATCGGAGGAGGGCTTCTACAGAAGGCTATCCGTAGCTGCCTTACTAGCTCTTCGCTAGGCTTTTTTTCTAACAAACCAAAAAGACCAAGACACTTTATAGCAATCCTCTGCACATACAAGTGAATGTGTTTTGCCTGCATTACATGAATCATATCAGAAAGAGTGTTTGTTTGTGCAGAGTGAAAGAAACATCTAAAAGCATCATCACATTAACACAGCCTCAAATC